>LPNX010760102.1:0-10538 GCA_001517045.1 Pseudotsuga menziesii | reverse complement strand
GTGCACACAATTGGTGTTAGGAATATCTTAGTACCCCTATTTTTTTAAAATCATGTTTAAAAAAAATACTTTATTTCTTTAAAAACATGATTTAAAAAAAAAGAATTTCTTTAAAAATAAAATAAACAAAGTGTGCACATTCTAGATAATCACACCTTTCTATACAGTGTGCACATAATTGGTAAGAGGAATAGTTTAGTACCCCACAATTTTAAAATTCATGACTTGAAAAGAAAATTACGTTAGTTCTTAAAATCCAAGAATTTTTAAAAAGCACCATTTGTTTCATAAATCAAATAAACCAAGTCTATGCATTCTACATTATCATACCCTTTTATAGGATGTGCAAACAATTGGTAAGCGAAATAACTTGCTCCCACTCATTTTTAAAAAGCAGGGCTTATAAATAAATTGTTTTATTTGTTAGAAATAAGAGTTTAAAAAAAATGGCATTTCTATAATCAATCAAATAAAAAAAGTATGCACATTATACATAATCATACATTTTCATACATTAGATCGAAAATTTATTAGAGGAAGAGATACCCCTCATTTTGAAAAATCACAATTTCTAAAAAAAATAGTTGATTTCCCAAAAACCAAGACATTGGTAAGATGAATAAATTTGTAACCCTTGTTTTTAAAAATCATGTCCTCTAAAAAGAAATATTATTTCTTGAAAAATATGTCATTTAAAAAATGTCATTTACTTAATAAATCGAATCAACAAAGTGTGCAGATTCTATATAATGGCACCTTTTGATATATTGTACATGCCATTGGTAAGAGGAAGAGCTTAGTGCAACCTGTTTTAAAAAATTACAACTTCTAAAAAAGTAACTTTATTTCTAAAAACAATACTTTGATAAAAATGTAATTTGGTTAACAAATCGAATAAACAAATATTGCACATTCTAAATGATCACACACGTTTATAGATTTTGTAACATCCCTCTCGCATACCCTAGATATCTTGTAATTACAAATGTTTTTTGTACTTATTTTCGAGTGAGCAACTCAAGGCTAAGGCCCCACTGGAAATAAGACCTCGAAATCTATTCGAGTTAATTACGTAATTTATAAGCTTAGGAGACTTAAGACTTCGACGCAACCTAACGATGTGCGACTAAACCCACTAGGGCCAAAGACATTACTTTTTATTAAACTACATTTGTTTATTGAATAAACTTAACAAAGTATGCACATTTCTATATAATCAAACCTTTAAATACATTTTGCACACAATTTTAAACATCAAGAGCTTAGTACCACTTACTTTAAAAATCACGGTTTCTAAAAACATCACTTTATTTCTTAAAAAACATTATTTAAAAAAATAACATTTCTTTAATAAATCAAATAAACAAAGTATGCAGATTCTGCATAATAGCACCTTTCAATACATTGCGCACATATATGGTAAGAGGAAGAGCTTAGTAGACCTTCCTTTTAAAAATCATGACTTTGAAAAACATTTCTTTATCTCTTTAAAAATGATACTTTAAAAAACACCATTTGTTTAATAAATAAATAAAACAAAGTATCTACATTATAGATTTTCACACCTTTTTATATGTTGTGCACTCAATTGTTGGGAGGAACAAATTACTATCACTCATTTGTTTGTAAATTGCAATTTTGAAAACAATTAATTTTTTTCTTAAAAAACACATCTTTTTTAAAAACTGCATTTGTTTAATAAATCGAGTAAACAAAGTATGCAATTTTATACATAATAACACCTTTTTGTACATTGCGCCATAGGGCTTTATTTTTCCCAAAATGTCTCCTTATTTGAAAAAAGAGTAGAATATTCTAGGAACCTTTCATATTTTGGGCATAATGTTTCGCTCGTTACTCGAAATTGGGCAAAATTTAGACCATTCGAAAGGTCTTGCAAACATCTTAGTTACTAAAAACTAAGACAACGGTAAGGAATAAGGAAAAACTCAAAGCAACAAAGTTGTAGAGAATTTCATGGCCTTTTGAATGGTCTAAAGTACGGCCAATTCCAAGTTACAAGAAAAACTCTATACCAAAAATACAAGATATTCTAGGTATCTTTTCACTTTTTGTTAAAAATTGTTCATTATAGAAGAGGGTAGAATGTTATGGAAAAAAATTGGTAAGATAAATAGTTTAGTACCCCTCATTTTCAAAAATCATGACTTCGAAAACCCATACTTTAATTCTTAAAAAGCAATAGTTTTTAAATAACGCTATTTTATTAATAAGTTGAATAAACAAAGTATGAAAAATATACTTGATCACAAATTTTTATAGGTTTCACACACTATTGGTAAGAGTAATTGTGTAGTACCTCTCATTTTAAAATATCACAACATCTAAAAAGTTACTTTATTCCTGAAAAAACTAGAATTTTTAAAAAATGTCATTTACTTAATAAATCGAATCAAAATATGACTTAAACAAATGCATTTGTTTAATCAATCAAATCAAAAAATTATGCACATTTTACATAATTCCACATTTTATGCATTTGTGCATGTTATTGTTAAAAGGAACAACTTAGTACCCATCATTTTGAAAAATCACAACTTCTAAACAAATTAGTTTATTACTTGAAAAAGAAGACTTTTTAAGAAATGAATTTTGTTTACTAAATCGAATCAAATAAGTGATAAAATTCTACATAATTGCACATTTTTATAGATGCACACACAATTGGTAAGAGGAATATATTAGCACCCCTTGTATTAAAAAATCTCAACTTCTATTTTTTTTAAACAGGACTTTTTTAAAAATGACACTTGTTTAACAATTTGAATAAAAAAAATATACACATTCAGAATGTATGCACCTTTTTATACATTTTTCACACAATTGGTGTCATGAATATCTTAGTACCCTATTTTTTGTAAAATCATGTTTAAAAAAATACTTTATTTCTTAAAAACACAATATAAAAAAACGACATTTCTTTAATAAATCAAATAAACAGAGTATGCAAATTCTACATAATCACACCTTTCTATACATTGTGCACATAATTGATAAGAGGAAGAATTTAGTACCCCACATTTCTAAAAGTCATGACTTGTAAAAAAATTATACTATTTCCTTAACAACAAGAGCTTTTAAAAAACACCATTTGTTTAATAAATCAAATAAACAAGCTTTGTGCTTTCTACATTATCACACCCTTTTATATGTTGTGTACAGAATTGGTAAGTTAAATAACTTACTATAACTTACTACCACTCAATTTCTAAAAGAAGGACTTCCAAATGAATTACTTTATTTGTTAAAAACAAGAGATTTAAAAAAACGCTAGTTCTTTAATCAATCAAATAAACAAAGTATGCACACTATAAATAATCATACATTGGCTATAAAGTTTGTAAGAGGAAGAGATTAGTACCCCTGATTTTCAAAAATCACAACTTTTAAAAAAATTAGTTTATTTCTTCAGAACAAAGACATTTTAAAAAATTGATATAAACAGAGTATACACTTTCGAATTAATCATATATTTTTATAGTTTGTGGATAAAATTCATAAGATAAATAGATTGGTACCCCTCATTTTTAAAATTTACGACTTCTAAAAAGATATTTTATCTCTTAAAAAAATGAATTTCAAAAACACCATTTATTTAATAAATTGAATCCACATAGTATCAAAATTCGAAACGACCACACGTTTTTATACATTGTTCATGAAATTGGTAAGATAAATAACTTTGTTACCCTTGTTTTTAAAAATCATGTCATCTAAAAAAATTATTTCTTGAAAAACCACACATTTAAAAAATATCATTTACTTAATAAATAGAATCAGCAAAGAGTGCAGATTCTATATAATGGTATTTTTTTTTATATATTGTGCATGAAATTGTTAAGAGAAAGAGCTCAGTGCCCCTTGTTTTAAAAAAATAAGATTTTTGTAAATATTCACTTTATTTATTAAAAACAATATTTTGAAAGAAAATGTCATTTCTTTAATAAATCAAATAAACAAATTTTGCACATTCTATATGATCGCAAACTTTTATAGATTCCACATGTGATTGGAAAGAGAAAAAAACATATTACCCTTGTTTTTTAAAATCGTGACTTCAAGGAAAAAAATATTTTATTTCTTTAAAAACACGACTTTTTGAAAAACGCATTTGTTTATAAATCTGGACCAATAAAGTATGAAAATTCTATAGGATTGCACAATTTTATACATTGCACTCACAATTGGTGTAAGTAACCTATTAGTACTATTTTTTTTAAATCGTGTTTTCTATGGAAAATTATGTTATTTCTAAAAAAACATGACTTTTTATCAAACTACATATTTTTATTAAATCAACTTAACAAAGTATGCACATTTCTATATAATCAAACCTGTAAATACATTTTGTACACAATTTTAAACATCAAGACCTTAGTACCACTTATTTTAGAAATCACGACTTCTAAATTCATTACTTTATTTGTTCAAAAACATGATTTAAAAAAAATAACATTTCTTTAATAAATCAAATAAACAAAGTAAGCACATTCTGCATAATAGCACCTTTCAATAGATTGCGGACATAGATGGTAAGAGGAAGAGCTTAGTACACCTTCTTTTTAAAAATCATGACTTTGAAAAACATATATTTACCTCTTTAAAAATGATACTTTAAAAAACATTATTTGTTTAATAAATCAAATAAGCAAAGTATGTACATTCTAAATTACCACACATTTTTATAGGTTGTGCACTTAATTGTTGGGAGGAATAAATTACTATCACTCATTTTTTTTTTAATCGTGATTTCTAAAATAATTAATTTATTTCTTAAAAAACACATCTTTTTAAAAAACCCCATTTGTTTAATAAATCGAATAAACAAATTATGCAATTTTATACATAATCACACCTTTTTTTACATTTTTCCATAGGGTTTTAGTTTTCCCGAAATGTCTCCTATTTGAAAAAAGAGCAGAATATTCTAGAAATCTTTAGTATTTTGGGCATAATGTTTCACTTGTTACTTGAAATTGGGCGGACTTTAGACCATTGGAAAGGTCTTACAAACATCTTTGTTACTAAAATGCCTGCCCTAGACAAACGGTAAGGAATAAAGAAAAACTTAAAAAACCAAAGTTGTAGATAATTTAATGGCCTTTCCAACAGTCTATAGTATGCCCAATTAAGACTTACGAGAAAAAACATTATACCTAAAATACGAAATATTCTAGGAATCAGTAAGATGAATAGTTTAGTACCCCTCATTTTTAAAAGTCCTGACTTCTAAAACACATACTTTAATTCTTAAAAACACTAGTTTTTAAATACTGCTATTTAATTAATAAGATGAATAAACAAAGTACGCAAATTACACTTGAGCACAAATTTTTATAGGTTGCACACATTGGTAAGAGGAATTGCGTAGTACCTCTAATTTTAAAAGATCACAATGTCTAAAAAATTACTTTATTCCTTAAAAAACAAGAATTTTTAAAAAACGCCATTTACTTAATAAATTGAATCAACAAAGTATTCACATTCTACATGATCGCACATTTTTACACATTGTGCATGCAATTAGTAAGAGGATTATATTAGTATCTCACATTTTTAAAAATCATGACTAACAAAATAATTACTTTATTTCTTAAAAAACATGAATTTTTAAAAAAATGTTATATATTTAATAAATGGAATAAACAAATTTTGCACATGCTACAGAATCTCACCTTTTATACATTGTGCACACATTTGGTAAGAGGAATATCTTAGCACCCCTCATTTTTAAAAATGGAATGTTCTAAAATACAATTTATTTAATAAATGAAATCAAGAAAGTATATGCATTGTACATAATGCAACTTTTTTATGCATTGTGCACGCAGTTGGTAAGATCTAGAGTTCAGTGTCCCTTCTTTTTTAAAATCATGTATTCTAAGAAATTATTGTATTTCTTAAAAAATAATGCTTTCTATGAAACTCCATTTGTTTATTGATTCAAATCAGAAAAGTATGCATCTTAGACATGATCACACAATTTTATAGGTTTTGCATGCAATTTTCAAGAGGAATAGCTTTGTACCCCTCATTTTTATAAAACATGTTCTCTAAAAAAATTCATTACTTCTTCAAAACAATAATTTTAAAAAAACCATTTGTTTAATGATTCGAATCAACAATGTATGCACATTCTTCATAATCGAATTGTTTTATACATTGCGAAAAAAATTTGTGTGAGGACGATCTTAGTACCCCTTGTTTATAAAAGTCATTATTTAAGATTTTATCCTCTCTTTCTTAAAAACATGACTTGAAAAAATGGATTTGTTCAAGGAAAGAAAAAGAAAAAGTATCCATGTTTATACATTGTGCATGCAATTGTTAAAAGAAATAGCTTAGTAGCCATCATTTTTAAAAAGCGCAACTCTAAACAAATTAGTTTATTTCTTAAAAAAAAATGCTTTTTAAGAAATTCCATTTGTTTACTAAATTGAATAAAAAAAAGTAAGATGATTCTACATGATTGCACATTTTCATAGGTTACACACACAATTGGTAAGATGAATATATTAGTACCCCTTGTTATAAACATGAATTTTAAAAATGACACTTGTTTAACAATTTGAATCAACACCTTTTTATATATTGTGCACATAATTGGTTTCAGGAATATCTTAGTACTTTCGTTTTTCTAAGATTATGTTTTCTTTTAATACTTTATTTCTTAAAAAACAGAGATTAAAAAAAAACATTTTTTTAATCAATCAAATAAACATATTATGCACGTTCTACACAATCACAACTTTGTAGACATTGTGCACACAATTGGTAAGCAAAATAAATTGCTACCACTCATTTTTAAAAAGGAGGACTTCCAAATAAATTACTTTATTTGTTAAAAGAGAGTTTTTTAAAAATGCTAGTTTTTTAATACCCCTTCTTTTTAAAATTCATGACTTTGAAAAACATTACTTTATCTTATTAAAAACAAAACTTTAAAAACATCATTTATTTAATAGATCAAATAATAAAAGTATGCACATAGATGGTAAGAGGAAGATCTGAGTAACCCTTTGTTTTAAAAATCATGACTTTGAAAAACATTACTTTATCTCTTTCAAAATGTGACTTTAAAAACACCACTTGTTTAATAAATCAAATTTAAGTAAAGTATGCACATTATACATTATCACACCTTTTTATAGGATGTTCTCTGAAGTGTTAGGAGGAATATTTTACTATCACTCATTTTTTAAAATTGTGATTTCTAAAACAATTACTTTATTTCTTAAAAACCACATATTTTTCAAAACCCCTATTTGTTTAATAAATCAAATAAACAAAGTATGAATTTTATACATAATCACACCTTTTTGTACATTGTGCACAAAATTGGTAAGCAAAATATTTTAGTACCCCTCATTTTTAAAAATCATGACTTCTAAAAAAAATTCTTTAATTCTTAAAAATCACATGTTTTTAGATTAAACCATTTAATTAATAAGTTGAATACACAAAGTATGAAAGTTATACTTGATCACAAATTTTTATAGGTTGAGCACACAATTGGTAAGAGGAATAGTGTAGTCCCCCTCATTTAAAAAAATCACAACATCTAAACAAATTAATTAATTAAAAAANACTTGATCATAAATTTTTATAGGTTGCACACACAATTTAAAAACGCCATTTATTTAATAAATTAAAACAACAAAGTATTCACATTCTACATGATCGAACCTTTTTAGACATTTCCATGCAATTAGTAAGAGGAATATATTAGTATCCCTCATTTTTTTAAAATCATTACTCATAAAGAACATGANATTGTCATGCAATTAGTAAGAGGAATATATTAGTATCCCTCATTTTTTAAAATCATGACTCATAAAACAATTAATTTATTTCTTAAAAAACATTATTTAGAAAAACAATGTTATGTATTTAATAAATGGAATAAACAAATTTTTCACATGCTACACAATCTCACCTCTTTATACATTGTGAACACACTTTGTAATAGGAATACCTTAGCACCCCTCGTTTTTAACAATGGCATTTTCTAAAATGTTATTTATTTAATAAATGGAATCAAGAAAGTATTTACAATCTACATAATGGAACCTTTTTATACATTATGCATGCAATTGGTAAGTGTTAGAGTATAGTGTCCCTTCTTTTTTTTAAAAATGTATTCTAATAAATTTCTTTATTTATTAAAAATAAGACTTTATAAAAAATGACATTTATTTATTGATTCAAATTAACAAAATATACACCTTATACATGATCACACAATTTTATAGGTTGTGTATGCAATTTTCAGGAGGAATATATTTGTACTCGGAGGAATATATTTGTACCCCTCATTTTTAAAAATCGTGTTCTCTAAAAAAATTATTTGCTTCTTAAAAACAAGACTTTTTTAAAAAACACCATTCATTTAATAATTTGAATCAACAAAGTATGCACATTCTACATAATCACACATTTCTATTCATTGTGCACACAATTGATAAGAGGAAGAGTTTAGTACCTCATATTTTTAAAAGTCATGACTTGTAAAAAAATTATAGTATGTCCTTAAAAACAAGAGTTTTTAAAAAACACCATTTGTTTAATAAATTAAATAAACAAGCTTTGTGTATTTTACATTATCACACCATTTTATAGGTTGTGTACACAATTGGTAAGTTAAATAACTTACTACCACTCATTTTCTAAAAGTAGGACTTCCAAATAAATTACTTTATTTGTTAAAAACAAGAGATTTAAAAAATGCGAGTTCTTTAATCAATCAAATAAACAAAGTATGAACACTATAAATAATCATACATTTTCATACATTGGATAGAAAGTTTGTGAGAGGAAGAGATTAGTACCCCTGATTTTCAAAATCACAACTTTTGAAAAAATTAGTTTATTTCTTAAGAACAAGGACATTTTAAAAAACTAGTTTGTTTAATAATTGGAATAAAAAAAAGTATGCACTTTCTACTTAATCATATATTTTTATAGTTTGTGGATAGAATTCATAAGAGAAATAGATTGGTACCCTCATTTTTAAAATTTACGACTTCTAAAAATATATTTTATCTCTTAAAAGACATGACTTTCAAAAATACCATTTATTTAATAAATCGAATCCACATAGTATCAAAATTCTACACGACCACACATTTTTATACATTGTTCATGCAATTGGTAAGATAAATAACTTTGTAACCCTCGTTTTTAAAAATAATGTCCTCTAAACAAAATATTTGTTGAAAAACAAGTCATTTAAAAACCATCATTTAGTTAATAAATAGAATCAACAAAGAGCACAGATTGTATATAATGGTATGTTTTTTATATATTGTGCATGAAATTCCTAAGAGAGAGAGCTTGGTGCCCCTTGTTTGAAAAAATTATGATTTTTGAAAAAGGTCACTTTATTTCTTAAAAACATAACTTTGAAAAAAATGTCATTTGTTTAATAAATCGAATAAACAAATTTTCTACATTCTACATGATCGCACATTTTTATACATTACGCTCGCAATTGGTGTAAGTAACATATTAGTACTCCTTTTTTTTAAATCACATTTTCTATGGGAAATTATGTTATTTCTGAAAAAACATGACTTTTTATCAAACTACATTTGTTTATTAAATCAACTTAACAAAGTATGCACATTTCTATATAATCAAACCTTTAAATACATTTTGAACACAATTTTAAACATGAAGAGATTAGTACCACTTATTTTAAAAATCACAGCTTCTAAAAACATTACATTATTTCTTAAACAACATGATTTAAAAAAATAACATTTGTTTAATCAATAAAATAAACAAAGTACACACATTCCGCAAAATAGCACCTTTCAATACATTGTGCACATAGATGGTAAGAGGAAGAGCTTAGTACACCTTCTTTTTGAAAATCATGACTTTGAAAAACATTTCTTTATCTCTTTAAAAACAATACTTTAAAAAACACCATTCTTTTAATAAATCAAATAAGCAAAGTATGTACATTCTAAATTATCACACATTTTTATAGGTTGTGCACTCATTTGTTGGGAGGAATAAATTACTATCGCTCATTTTTTTAAAATCATGATTTATAAGGATTGAAGGCGACCGGGTGGTGTTTCTGAAGATAGCGGCTAGGTTTTGCTGAGGGCTTCGGCCTCCTGCCGCCCCTCCAGCACTCTCACGGCCTCCAGTCCACCCTCGTGGCTCATCTCTGCGTTGCACCTCCCATGGCGGCCTCCAAATCACCCTCCAGTTCGCCATCCGCCTCCAGAACGCCCTCCAAATCGCCCTTGCGGCCTCCAGATCGCCCTCCACTTGTTGTTGCAGCCACCATCTCCGGGGCTGTCCCGATCAACGCCGCTCCAGATCCGGTTTCCGCCTCTCAACGAAGGGTCTGCCCTATGGCCTCTAGTCGGGGGGAGTCCTCTGTTATTCCCACTGCAATTCCAGAAGCCCCAGCGATCTCCATCCAGATGCCGAAAGAAGCCCTGGAGTTTGCTTCTGAGTTTAGCAAGACAGCCTTGGTTTGCAGATTCAATGGATTCTGG
>LPNX010760084.1:0-20761 GCA_001517045.1 Pseudotsuga menziesii | reverse complement strand
CAATATTTTATTAAATTTCAAAATATGGATTGTTTTATAAACCGGTCATAAAAACAATTAAATAACCTCACCTTGTTTTTAAGGCAAAAGGCAAATATATATATATATATAGAATTAGTGTTTTATGAAATTTCAAAAATATGGATTGTTTTAAATACAGGTCATAAAAAAGATTAAATAACCTCACCAATTTGAAATTGCCAGAATAATTGAACTCACAATAACTTATATGCCGAATGCATGGGAAGCCAAAAATAAATAAAGAACATTTACAAGACCCTAGGTACTCATACCCTAAATGCATGGGAAGCTGAAAGCCAACAATAAATAACATTTACAAGACCCTAGGTACTCATACCCTGAATGCATGGGAAGCTAAAAGCCAACAATAAATAACATTTACAAGACAAAAAAGAATTATTCCAAGGTCACCGAGTTCTCATCTCAGTCTAATTGCATTTCAATTCGATTTAAATGATCATAATCCGATGAAAAAAAGGCATAAATCTTCTAGGGTTCAACTTGCAATAAGTTCCAAAACAGTTTTCTTTTGTGAACAAACAATTCTGCGATAAGTTTTATAAAATCCTCATATTTTCTTTTTTAAACTATCTTTCTTCATGATGAATTAAGTATTTATATCTTAACTCCTCATTGTGAACAGATTACTGATTTCTTGTTGTCGCGCCTCGATCTTTTTGTGCAATAAGTTTTAAAACATTTTTCTTTTGTCAACAAACAACTCTGTAATAAGTTATATAAATTACGTAGATTTTCATTCTTAAACTACTCCTATCTTTCTTCATGATGAATTAAGTACTTATATATGGACTCCTCCTAGTTTTTTATGATGAATTATTGAAGAAAACATCATAATTTGTTTAGCTTGAAATCGTGGATCATTGAACGTTCTACAAACTATACTCGGTTCAACCTGCAATCATACGAACAAAGAAGCAAATGAACAAAGAAGTGAACTATGAGAGTAAGCAGATTAAAGAAAGAATTTATTATTGTGTGCACCAATGCTTCTATTCTGCGTTATTTCATCGAAGTTTCTAGTTTGCTTTCTAGTTTTCTTTTTGCTCTTTATCTTTATAATTTCTGTTGTTGGTGAGATATTTCAGATTTAGTTTCCAAGCGAGCTGCTCTGACTCAATGGAACAAATCTGGAGCCCCCACTCACACCCCCCCACTTACCCCACCCTCCTCGAGGCTCCTCTATTGGCTCGGAGATCCGTCTCCGCGTATTTCCAGTGCCCAATCTAATGGTGATGGCGGAATGTTCCATTACGTATTTTCGTTCGTTCTTGCTTCGTTGGTACCAATATCCATATTAAGCCTATACCTATTACTTGGTTCCTTGATTCTGATATCCAGACTTAAGCCGCTCCAAGGGTGCTGATCTGGATTAACAAAAGAGATAGTCCAATAATTAGGAAATTCAATTAGGTTGGGTGCTTCAAGAATATTCTCTATATTTTTAAGAACTTTAAAGTAAATTAATAGAACTGTCTATCAAACTCAGCTTCGAACTGAAATCGGGTGTAATTATCGGTGAGACTCATGGAACTACAGTATGCCTTATTTATGATCAACTTATTCTTTATCTTGTTAATTGATGTACGACGTTTTGATGTTATACTTGGGTAACCAACACTCCTTATATGCAAGTGAAAACAAGCTCATAGAAAAAATTTTGTTTACAATTGATAACAAGGACCTCCTTCATAGGATTTGTGAAGTCTCAACGTGGAAGCCACGACGCAAATGTTTTCAACCTTAACCTTTCAAGCGAAATGAAGACAATTGTAATTAGTACAAGGAGTAAAAGCTGGGATATGAAAACTCCAATCCAATGCAATTAACCAAAGCCATAAATTATATGAAACTTAGAAATATGTTGATCAAGGTCATGCCGTAAGCCTGTAACTTAAGCTTTCAATATCTTTGAAATATCACCTGGTTCAGTTTAGGATTTTCAGATTTTTAAGGTGATCGATGTCTTCAGAAAGACGTCTGAGTTTGTTCAAACATAGTACCCAGAGAGATTCCATGAAAGAGATCGATGACGAAAGAAAAGTTATCTTATTTGAATGTATAGATAGTTTCCTCAAATTCATCAATTTCAAACCTAGCAAATCTGGTAGTCTCTCCATACTGAATCTACTCGTCGCTCTCGTTTGAGTGAGCTGCGACAATAGACGATATGACCACCAAGCGTCTTACGGTTTTGGCATTCTTTCATGTCCTAAAAACATTCAAAGTTTCGTCAATTGCAGGCTTGATCACATCCTTTTGCGCAACACCAATTTCAAGTAGCTAAATATTAAGAATGTTAATACATCAGTTGCAAACACTCGAACTCCACTCCGTTTGCTGGGAATAGAAGCAACGCAGTTAACTTACCTCTGGATCTTTGGGTGCGAAGTATATAAGACTGGTAAGATGAAAAACGCCATTGAGTGGAGCTCTGCAAGTGAAGTATCTTATCCTTCCATCTGTCACCCGCATGTAACCAGAGTTAGCAATACTTTGTATAAAAGTTTTTTCTTATGAAAAATTGGATCCTATACTCTAGAAACCTCGCATACAAATAGCCACTTGTGTAACCTGGCATGCAAATAGACACATGTAAGCCATGCAAGGTTCTTCGGCCATTAATGCAGTGAACTGGGTTGTCAGAGGTGTTGTCAGGGTGGGGAGAGGTGTCTAACAAGTGGAAAACCAAAAAGGTAAATCCACATAATTGATTTATAGCATAAAATTTTGGAAAAACATCTGCACTATAAGCAAAAAATGCTATTCGAATAGCTTATTGAACATGGGATTGTATGCCAATCGAGGTAATGCATGTCAGAAACAAGGCGCATTATATTATTTTAAATATCTATGCTGGTCCTGATGATTTCCAAAGCTGGGAAGTCCCGGGAATGATAGTTGGGTAGTTGAAGTACCCTGAACTACTAATCCAGGGGCAGGGAGGCAGCAAAATAATGACAAGGATGGGCATCCTGCTACTGACTGATCCTTACAACCACATGATATTCTGATTTATGAGGTTGTTGATATTTTCTAGGTCTTTACATTCCCTAGGTTAGCATCTCTAAACTTTTTACTCTTGGACCTGCGTGGCAGTATGATAATTAAATATTTTTCCTTGATATGGTAATTACATCATTTCGATTTTGATGTATTTAATAGCCTCAAAACTGGTCAGTAGCAGCACAGCTTTATTCTTAAGACCAAAGTAAAATACCCTCATGTACACATTTTTATAATTATTAATAGTTAAATAAATGCATTTTCCTTAAAAGATTAAGGATGTGTGGAATGCCGCAGTGTAAAGAAATCTACATTTTTGAAAAAAATACCTAGAAGGGAGAAATCTTTACAAGAATAAGGTGTAAACCCATAACTATCATAATCGGAATCTGCCATTGAAACTAAACCCTATAAAGCCTCGCAGGGCAACATTGATGACTTTAAAACAACTGAGACAGATATGCACACCAGCCCCGCATACATTTTAAAGTCCAGGCAATGGTTTTGCAAAGATCAACAAAACTTGCAATGGAAAAACACAGAGACATCATTTATGTAATTAATATGCCATTATTACCTTGCTACCAAGAAACTCTCGAGAAACTAGCCTCATAACTTTTTTGTTAAGAAGTTGCTTACGTAAGCTCGCCGCCGGGTCTTGGGGTGGGGCACAAAGTCCCAGGCCTACGTCACGTATATAAACCAATAAGAAGTAAGATAAATCAAGATTTAAATAATTTCAAAAAAAAAATTTGAAATAACTATAGGAAAAATTATATGTTTTATTGAAGTTGCTACAAATTCGTCAAAATAATCGGCCTGACCGATTCATATATATCCCCTGTCGAGGACATAAAAAATAAACAACTTAAAACCATATAAATTTGTAATCATTCATGTACAACATGTAAGAAAGTAATTTCGGCAAAACTTTATAGACACCATATATAAGATTTCGTACTTATATAGATGAAACAAAAGTAATTTCGTACTTATATATATGAGTCATGGAAGTGGTGACAAAAGAGATCGAGATGTATATATTATATGCACATTTTCACCTCCCCATGTGAAGGTGTACATATAAATAGATGGTAAGAGATGTACAAATAATGTGTGCCCCCTACTTTAAAAGCAACAAAAATTATACAAATTTGTAACCATTCATGTCAATATATATGAAATTGATGTGTAACTTTGGCAAAAGCTTTTTAGACCATATATGAGACTTTGTACTTATACATGATTCATGGAGGTGCTCGCAAGTAAGGTATACATATATATTAATATGCACATTTTCACCTCCCTATGTGAAGGTGAAGGTGTGTGGAGAGATAAATAGAAAAATATGTACACCTTCATCACCTATTTTGGTAATACTTTTAAAAATAAATGATTTAAAACTATATAAATTTGTAATCTTAAATATATAAATATTATGATAAAAAAATTATTAATATTTAATTTAACATTTTTTTAAGTGTAATTTTTAAATTGAGTTAGAAAATTTGGGATAAACTTGGCATGAATTTGCATTTTTTTAAATTACTTAAATTAGCACTAAGGTTTAACGCCCCAAATAGAGTCATCTCTAGTACTCTTTTTGGAGCCCTCTTTAGTGCCTAAAATTGTGACAGGGTTGGAGCCCTCTTTAGTGCTAAGAGTAATTTCTGGTTTAACACCATAAATAACACCTAAAAGAGGACATTTGCTCCACTTTGAACATATGATTGAGCACCACATGTGGCGTTCACTTTAGCACCCAGTTTGGCATCCATGTTTGCTTCCACATTAGCGCCATGTCTGGCTTCCAATTTAATCCCAGGTTTGGTATCCACTTTAGCACCCACTTTGGAATCCATTTTTGCTTCCACATTAGTGACATGTTTGGCTTCATGTTTAGTGCCAAGTCTAGTGTCCATGGTAGCGCCCAATTTTGCATCCTTGTTGCTTCCACTTTAGTGCCATGTTCGACTTGCTCTTTAGCCCTAGGGTTGGCATCTATGTTTGTACTCAATTTTGCATCCATGTTTGCATTCGCATTAGCACCATGTTTGGATTCCACTTTAGAACTAGGTTTGGCATCCATGTTATCACCTAGTTTTACATGCATATTTACTTCTACATTTATCTTGTTGTTTTCTTTACTCTACTCAAAATGTAGTTTTTTATTTTTTTACCATGCATCATGATCAATATTATCCATGTTGAACTTTGGTATTTCGACCATGTGTAAATTCTCCCCCATGAGAATAATTACGTTCTTTATTACAATCTGCATTTGTAAAATTAGAACCAAATTAATGATATTGTAGAGTTCTTTACCTAGCCATTTTCATAAGAAATTTAGGTACTTTCTACAGGTTCTTATGTTTATGATTTGCATAATCTCTAGTGTCTAGTTTTCTCTAATTTTATTGAATATCAAGCATACTTTATACACACACACACACACATCATTTGTGGTTCACAAACACGGGTTACTACGTCCATGGGATTAAGTCATAGGGGTCCCACCTGAAGGGGCCTCACCCCATTCGCTCTGATTATAGAGATAACTCAATGGGGACATCAAGTGAGGCCCTTATATAGCAACGTATTGCCACTCGAGGATTCTACCCCAAGACCTTCTGCTCACAAAGTACAACACTCGACCACTTGGGATAGCCCACCGGGCTACACACACACACACACACATCCTTCAAGTCAATTTCTTTAGTGGTACAAGAATACAATGATTCCAAATCTAATGGGAACTAAAATTGTTTTCTATGGTTTTTATAATGAAAAACTATTAGTAAAACTACATATTATTTCTTCCATGGTTTAATGGTAAGCAATGAGGTGATAAGTCTTGTATCAAAGTAGAGTTAAGAAATGAATAATATTCAAATTTACATAAAGAAATAAGAAAACAATTTACGAATTAGTCATTAGAGGAAATTTGGGGTCTAAAATGGGCCTTATAATAAAACGTGCCAAAATAAGTTTTTGTGAGTTGGAATTCAAGAACCAATAGAATTTCAATAAAATAAGTCAACCATAATGGTTGAATTGACATATTTGTCATTAAAAAAAATGACTTTTTCTGTTCGTATTTTCAACATATCTCATTGTGTTTTTACTCAAATTTTGATTGGGAGAGCTCGTTGGATGTGAAATTTGATTCCACATCCAACGAGTACCCACACTGCATACTTTTGATGGACCCTGCTACCCCAAAAACAAGAAATACGTGAAAAAACATGATGATGATGTCATCATCACGTTTTTTCAGGTATTTCATGTTTTTGGTGTAGCGTGGTCCATCAAAAGTATGTAGTGTGGGTACTCGTTGGATGCATAATCAAATTCCGCATCCAACGAGCTCTCCCGATCAAAATTTGAGTAAAAAAATAGGGAGATATGTCGAAAATACAAACACAAAAAGTAGTTTTTTTCTTTCTTCCTCCAAATTAATCAATATTATTTTATTATTTTAACTATTATTTTATTATTTTCCTTAGGAGGCCCATTTTAGACCCCAAAATTCCTCTAATGAGACTCTTCATCAATGAAGAAAACCTTCCATGGACATCAAAAATAAATGACAAAACCCCTTGATATGTAAACTACTATGGATATTCTACTGGAATAGTTTCTCACAATGAATCTTATGAATTAGTTCTTTTTATTAGATTATTTTCATCAAATGGTAAATAAAATCGAATTGCATTTGAAAAATTAATAAAGCAAAGAAATAAATAATCCACACAATCAATGCAATATTTACCCTAGAAAAACCCACTACAGGAAAAAAATCAATGAGAAATGAGGACTATGCCTTGATATTTTATATAGAACATAAATACAAAGGAAAACACACTCTCTATAGAGTTACCTATGAATGATTGCTGCAAGATCACTTACTTCCTCATTTGTGCTCTAATATCCACCCAATTTTATTGCTCAACTATAGAACGATACCATAAGATCATAAGAATGGAACCCCATCTTCTCTCGAGAGTTCAATATTTAACATAGTCCAATAACCATATAGGATTAGTTTTATGGATTTTGCATGCCTTGATTCACAACTAGGATTAGGATTGGGGTTTTGGATATTCTAGAATGTTCTTGAAAGTCCACACATGACTATCTCTGCATGTGTGAGAAATAAGAGCTAGTGTGGAATCCACTTGGTACCATGGTGATCAATTGGGTAAGTCAACTTAGGCATAACTTCTTCATATAGAATTCGATTGAGGAAATTCTTGCAACATTGGAAAAGTATGCAAGTGTAGAATTGCGTCATGGGGCATAATAAAAGCAATGAACTTTTGATCCCCAAAATGTCGTTTAAGCCCTCATAGATGTCTGTTTTGGAACCCAAATCTACAAAGTGAGACCTGCCCCTAAAATGGGCCCTACAAGCCAATTCATCCAATATATTTAACTAGAAAGCACCAAAATAGATGACAAATTATATATTGATCCATTTTGGATCACCCCTAAAATTATATATCATGGTATATACCTTACAACAATTTTATATAAAATATAGAATAAATGGAGCATGCCATGATCATTCATAACTACATGCATTGATAAAGAACCTAAAACCATCATTAATTACTTCGGTTTTTATCATCTCTATGATATTTTGCTACCAATATATTCATATAAATAGTGTTGCCCCTCTACTCTACAAGAGAAATAATGTTTCATGTAATCTTCATGAATGAAATTCTTGAACACAGATTGATGAGTTTGATCAACGAGTTCTTCATCATATGTGTCTGGTCCCCATCAACAACCTTCGTGAAGTGTGCTCCTCAATCTAGGTGACCTCAATTCTATTGTCTAATCCCCAAGGTATATATCACATGGTCCCAAGCTCCATGGGATAAGTGCACCACTCAAAGATCCCATCACTACTCCTCCTAGGTTGATACCTCCTTTGATTGAGCACTCAACTCTCCTATTATGTGCTCACAATGGATTAATTTCCAAGCCAATTGGGGTAACGAAATCCTAGGTAAGGGTGTTATTCTAACAATATAGGAAATCTCAAGCATCCACCTAAAATAATCCACCCATATGTACCTAAAGCATTTCCAAGGGGTTAGGAGACTTGCCACTCTCCTAGCAAGATGAAAACACTTTTGGAGTAACCCCTAAGAAGACATTCTATGGATGTGTTTTTCATCCTCCACTTTTTATAATACCAATATATACACATCTTAACTCTAGATATATCAAACTATAAGAGGGATAAAATCCCTTACAGTGCAAACTTTTCTCAATTTTGTCACTCTAAACAAAGTTTGCATCTCAATGGGATTTGATTTCTCTTGACACTTGATAGATTCGAAGTTAAGATAGATCTATGGTGGTTTATTTCTCTCTCTCTCTCTCTCTCTCTCTCTCTCTCTCTCTCTCTCTCTCTATAATAATAATAATAATAATAATAATAATAAGGGCTAATAGAAAAACCAAAAAAAGTACCAAAAAATTCCCATAAGTAATAGTACTTTTGAGGTTTGAGGTTTGAGGTTTTTGGATTCCATCATAAACTCCTTCTACTTGGATGGGGCTCCAAGAAGTGAGGAGGGAGGAACCTATAGAATTTTTAGCAGGTGATCGAATCTTGGTATTTTTCAATGGTCTTGGAGGGGGGGGAACTCTCTAACTTTCTCCCTCTTGACCAGAGTAACTTGAATATTGGGGAAATCCTGATTAAATTAGTATCATGTGGTTTTCTTGATCCTACTGGTATAGATCGTAAACCTGGTCAATTCTTTCCAAAAGCATCAACTATTCCATCCATGATAGTTAAGTCTGCAAATATAAGGGAAAAGATTAAGTTCATGACGGATCATGCTTTGATTGGGAAATTCATTGGGTTGCATCCATCAAAGAAAGATTTTATTTGGTGAATTAACTCTACTTGGAAACCTAAAGGTCATTATGATTTACATTTGGGATCGAATGGTTTTTTTACTGTTTCCTTTATAAGTCAAGAAGATCGGAATCGAATTATTGATGATGGTCCATATTTCGATTACTCCGTGGGTCTTTTCCTTCATCCTTGGAAAGAGAAATTTTGTCTGGAAAAGGAAGATATGAGAATCGCCCCGGTTTGAATCAGGTTATATTCGCTCCCTCAAGGATATTGGGATGCTGAAATTCTAGAAGAATTGGGTAGCTATTTAGGCTCCTTTATCAAAATTTCGGAGCAAAAAAAATCTCAAAGATATACCGCATATGCTCGTATTTGTATCTACATGGATCTTTCCAAGGAACTTTCGAAGGAAATAAGTTTGCTCTGGGAGGATGAAGAATGGCTCCAAAATTTGGACTACGAACTAGTGCCCTTTAGATGCCGTCGCTGCCATGAGTATGGCCACTTGTTTAGGGAATGTCCTCTGAATCATCCCAAAAAGTTGGTTGATAAGGTTTTTGATCGAGCGGATCCTGGTTTTTCCAAAGTATCTCCTCACAAATGAGGATATAAAAAACATGATCATCAAGACACTGTCAAGAAAATGAATAGTTCTAATTCCTTTGAAATTTTGGGTGACCAGGCAGGGAAGTCTTTGGATTTGAGAAGTCATGGGGTTAATATTTCCAAATCAGAGGTTGGTCAACCCTCGAGACTTTCATATGTTCCAAATATATCCCAAGATCTCTATTCTGAGAAATTGTAACAAGAAGCTAGATCAGAAGTTGACTCTATGGACACTTCTTTGCTACCAGATATTCTGGATGAATCTGAAGAGATGGATATCGGTGAATTAGATCTTGAAGGAATTGAAGAAGCCTATTCAGATAAAGTTAAAGGTTATGTTCCTCAAGAACATGTTATTCTTTTAAAAGAGGCCATTCTTAAAGATAAATTCTCAAGCTCTTTAGGTATTAATTCAGGTTCCTTTAAAGAAACTAAAAACTCAGGTGAAGACAATGCCAGGAAACCTGATTGTAAATTCAATAAACATAGAGTGGTGGATGTAGGGAGGCGGTTGGTTGATTCGGGTCAATACCCAACGATCAGAGCTGCTCTTGGTCTATAAAATTGTTTTAATGAAACTCCTATCTTGGAACACTTGAGGAATTAATAGCCTGAGAAAAATGAAAACTCTCTCCTAGAAGATTAAAAGGACTAATCCTGCTATTGTCTTTTTACAAGAAACCAAATGTCAGGCTAAATTTATTCAGGAGCGTAGGAGTAAAATTTGGTCCCGGTGTGAGAGTATGGGTATTGATTCAAAAGGTTTTTCTGGAGGCTTATGCATCTTATGGGATCCGACTTGGGTTTCCCTTTCTAATTTTCAAGGAACTCGTAATTCTATCTCTGATATTTTTAAGGTGGTTGGTTTTCCAATTTCAGGTTTACTTATGAATGTTTATGGTCCTCAGCATTCGAGTGATAAGTGTAGATTTCTAAAAAACCTCGCCAATTTGAAAACCTATATATCTTTTGAGCATTAGGTGGTAGGAGGTGATTTTAATCTTATCACTTCGCTGGAGGAAAAAAAGGGCGGTGGGCGTTGTTTAGAGGAAGAATGTAATCTTTTCCGCGATACCATTGAAGATTTGGGTCTCATAGATATTAGTCCAGGGGTTGAGTGATATACCTAGAATAACAAAAGAACAGGGGATCATCATATTGCTTCTAGACTGGATCGATTCCTAGTTTCTGAATCTATTATTAATTTAGGTAGTGAGATCCACAGCTCGACCCTCTCTGGACAAGGGTCCGATCACTAGCTGATCAAGCTATTGTGGAGTGGTTTGGGATCTCAATTCAAAAAACCTTTTTCGTTTTGAGCAATTTTGGATGGCTAACCCCGAATTTGAAGAAAAGGTAAAAACTTGGTGGGTTGAAATGCAATTTGATTAGGTTTTTAACATGTGGTCCTTCCAACAAAATTTGAAGGCTTTGAAATCTAAAATCAAGAAATGGAATAAGGAAGAGTTTGGGAACATTTTCTAGGAAACGCGCCGACTAGAGATTCATCTTCTTGAGATTCAATCCATCGGGATTAATGAAGGCTGTTCCCCAGAAGTTTACTTGAGGAGGAAAGGTTGGTAGAAAACCAACTTGAAGAACGTGAAAAACAAGAGGAACTCCTTTGGTGGTAGAAATCCCGCATCAAGTGGCTTCGTGAAGGGGAGAAGAATACCAAATTATTTCATCATTCTGTCATCTAATATAGGTTTCAAAATAAGATCTATTCGCTCAAAAATGACACGGACAACCTATTGGAAGGTAGGGAAGAAATTGAGGAATTGCTTAACTCTCACTTTTCTAATATTTTAATTGATCCTTGAAGGGACCGGACGAGTGACATTGAATTCATTACTAGTCTAATTCCCTCCTTGGTCTCAGGGGAACAAAACTAGCTATTAATGAATTATATCTCTCTTCAAGAGGTCCAGGAGGTGGTTTTTCAGATGAAGGAAGGTGCCTCTCTTTGGCCCGATGGTTTTATTGTTAATTTTTTTCATCATTTCTGGGAGATGATTAAAATTGATGTGTGGAGTATTGTGGAGCAATCTAGATTATCTAATCGAATTCTTCTTTCCCTAAATGCTACTTTTCTAACTCGGATCCCTAAAAGTGAGGGTGTCAATTCTCCTAACAAGTTCCGTCCTATTAGCCTATGTAATGTGATTTATAAGATTATTACCAAGGTAATTGCTAATCGCTTAAAACCTATTTTACCTTTTCTGATCTCTCCGGAACAATCAGGGTTTGTGGAAGGGCGTCAAATTTTGGATGGGATTATTCTTGTTCATGAAATATTACATTCAATTGAATGTAAAAAATTACCGGGAATGTTGGCTAAGCTAGATATAGCCGAAGCTTATGATAAAATCAACTAGAAATTTATCTAGAAAATGCTGGAAGCGTTTGGGTTTAGTGTGACTTGGGTCAATTGGATTATGCATTTGATCTCTTCGGCCTTTTTTTCTATTCTATTTAATGGGGTCCCTTCTGGTATCATTAACCCAACTCGTGGTATCCGTCAAGGGGATCCGTTGTCACCTTTTCAGTTCATTTTAATGGCCAAAGGATTGGGAAGATCTATTTCTGCTTTAAAGGAGGCCAATCCTATAAAAGGTTTAAGTGGTACTCAAGATGGGGCCAATCATTCCCACCAACATTTTGTTGATGATACTATGCAAATGGGTTATCCCTCAGTCCAAGAAGCCACTCGCTTTTGCAATTGCTTGGATCAGTTCGGTCGCACTTCTGGATTGGAAGTCAATACTAAAAAATCCGAGGTTTTTTTCTTTAATACTCCTCATATTAATCGTCGTAATATTCTTCGTATCTTAGGTTTTTTTGAGAGTTTTCTTCCTTTTACTTTTCTAGGCACTCATCTTATAAACTCCAAGTCTAAGAAAAGCTTTTGTATTGAACTATTGGATAAAGTCAAGAAACGGATGAGCAATTGGACTTTGAAATATTTGAATTTGCCAAGCCGTTTGGTTCTTGTCAAATTAGTGCTTCAGGCAATGACTACTTATATGTTTTCTACCATGACGACCCCTAAATCTATCCTTCGGGATCTGCATAATATCCAGAGGAAGTTCCTGTGGAGTGGTGCTCAAGATCCTCATAAATGGGCTTTGGTTAACTGGGATACTGTCTGCAAACGTAAATATCAGGGTGTTTTGGGTCCCAGAGATACATAAAAAGTGGGTTTAATAACTGGAGCTAAACTTGGTGGCGCTGGCTAACTCATTCCCAGGAACCCTGGGCTAAATTATGGTTAGCTAAATATGCACCCCACTATGATTTCTGGGAATTAATTCATTTTTCGGAGGAGAAAGTTGGTTCTCATATATGGAAAACAGCCTGGGCAGGTCATATCCTAATTCAACAACATTGTTTCTAGGAAATTTGTGATGGTAAAACGACTCGCTTTTGGGAGGATGCTTGGCAACAACTTCCTCCTTTGGAACGAGCGAGGAAATGCCCATAGCTCCAAGATGCTTGTATTAATAGAAGTTTATGAAAAGTGGCGGATCTATGGGGGGTCCAGATTCCAGGTTCTTTCTCTCGGCCTTGGGTGACTCAGAATTGGTTGGAATGCCTAGGTTCATCTCCAGAATGTTCTTGGCTTCAGGAAGAGCTTACTATGCGATGTATTCACAGACATGAAGGTAATGACAAGATTTGATGGGGTTATTGTTTGAAAGGGGTTTTTTTTCTCAAAGAAGCCTACAAACTTATTTTCAGGAACTTTGAAAACCTAGCTGTTACAACTTGGAGTAACCTCTAGGGTAAAAATTTATGGCCCAAAATCACTATTTTTAGTTGGCTAGTTATTCATAAAAGAATTTTAACTGGGGAAAATTTACAATGACGTGGGATGTATGGCCCTTACTGGTGTCCTTTGTGCCAGCAAGCAGAGGAAACAACGACACACCTTCTCGAAGATTTTTCATTTTCGGCTGATCTATGGGATTATGGAGCTATGCTTTTCCGCTTTCCAGAGTCAGCTATTGAACCATCTTTGGGAAATATTTCCTAATTTTTTGATTTGGACAATCTGGAATGAGCGCAATGCTAGAATGTTTTCACTCCAGGTCTTCGTCTCTCTCAACCGTTTGGCATTGTATGGACTCCAAAATTAAGGAATCCATCTTTCTGTCTAGTTGGGATAAAAATGACTCAGAGTTAGTAGGGGAGGAATGACAGATCCTAGCGGATTGGGGTCTGAAAAATTATTAGAATTCTGATCTGCTTCACCTTAAAACTCTTCTGGTCATTCAAAGCTCGGACCTTTGGATTCCTCCGCCTACTGGTTTCCTGAAACTAAATTTTGACGGAGCCTCAAAGGGTAATCCTAGAAAGTCGGGATATGGCTTTATTATCCGTGATCACAGAGGGGAAATGCTCAGTTTTGGCTATGGTTTCTTGGGCATTTATTCGAACAATGCTGCGAAGATTAAAGGATTGATTCAAGGTATTGAATGGGTCTTTGAGAATTTTCACAGGACGATAATAGCGGAAGGCGACTCTCAGCTGATTATTCTCCTTGCATCTAAACTGCAAAATGGCTCTCAAAGCACCAATTTCTCGTCCTCATGGCGCTTGGAAAGTAGAATCACTGCCCTTAGGTTATGTCTCATTAACGAGAATGTTGTCAGTTTCATGCATGTAAGAAGGAATGGCAACAATGTGGCAAATAATCTAGCTAATTTGGGGGTAGGTACGTGTCAATCTTTGACAGAAAGAGATTGGAACTTGCTTCAGATTTGATAGCCCGTACCCAGTGTCAAGATCTCATCAATTGCGATTGTACTAGCTTCCAGATGGCTGGTTGAAATAATTACTAGCGCTGTCATATAATATTTCTATCACGTGGCGCTTCATGGCTGTAATCTTTGATTTATTAGTAATGAATAGATGCGCTATTTGTATATGATGGTTTGGGCATATACTTTCATATGTCTAACGGAAGATGGTACGCATATTGTCCTATTCCGTGAGGATTAGGTGATGTGTATTAATGGTGAGTCTGATCTAATATCTATGGTAGGGATTGTGTTGTGAATTTTCTGGACGTGCTAATCATGACGAGAACTAGTATGAGGATATATATTATGGCACAGGGTTGTGAAATTATTATCAGCTTCTCTTCGGGCTTTCTTTCTTGGAATTTCTATGATTTTCTTATTAGGGGGTTGACAAGTAATCTCTGGTTCATCAGGATGGGTGATAAAGGCAAGGGTAAGAGGTCACACTATTTTTCAGACTCCCATGAGCTGGCATCCTGAGCTCAACGTCAGGCTTTATGGGAGTCTCGAATGTTTGAATTAGAACTTCCTTAGGACATTTAGAATCGCATCTCTGCAACTGAATGGAGATTATGGGCTGAACTTGATACTCAAAAACTAAAAGAGGAATCTAAGAAGGTGCAAGAGTGGATTTTGGAACCTGGTCATACTATGGGGCGTACGAGTTTTTATGAAAAATTGGTAGCGTTGTTCTGTGTTATGAAAAAATTGGTGGGTAGGGCTGAGTGGGATCGTCTGACTAATGACTCGGGTAGTCCTTCTCTAGACCCATGGAATGCTACCATCTCTGCCTCAATTCAACATGTTGAAGCTTCAATTCAGCGGATTGAAGACAAAGTTGATTTCTTGATTGCCTGTTTGGGTTTTCAACTCCCTTCTCCCTTGAATCTTGATGCAGTGAAACAGGATTTTCCTGGCTCTACTCAGACCAACGACGAGTAGTTATCCTACATTTTGCTGTAATGTTGCCCTAGGGGCTAGTGATCTTTTTTTATTATGGTTCTTTTTTGAGGACTCTAATGCTCATCATGGTGGTTCTTCTCATGTTTGGCTATATGTCTTATCGGCTTAAAAGTGGACTGTTCTTATGGATGGCTTCTCTTTTTGCTAATCTGTGTTCATCACATCTGGTGATCTTCTGAAATGGTCTGTGCTATCCAGCTTATGTATGTTATCTAGCTTAAGCATTGCTTCGAGATATGCTCTTCACAGTTTATTTTTTATTACCCGGATTCTCTCAAGATGGTGGATGTTGCCTTGATTATCCCGTGTTGGCATGGTATATGATCCTTCAGGGTTTCTAAAAATATTATTGGGCCCAAGTCTATGGGGGTTATGTTTGTAATGATGGGTGACAATTTTTCTATGTCCGAGCTTCTTCAGAAGCTAGTCTTTTTTTCCTTTAGCTTGAGTCTGTGGGTTGGGAAGTAGTGAAGTTTAGAGTCGGGGTTTGTCTCTAAGTTGTATTATCTTTCTGCAACAATCCTGCTTAAGATGGGAAGACCTTGATTTTGCTCTTTGTAAACGATTTTAAAAGGCTTTGCTTCTTATTATTAATGTGAATAGTGTACTTACAAAAAAAATTAGTACTTTTGACATTATTAATATTAATATATTTTTAGTTTTTTATTTTTCAACCCAACACTTTTTAGATAAGTGACACTTCTCACCCACCTCTTCTATGGGAAATTAATATTTTGATGTGATTATTCTTTGTAATTGATGGTGATGTTTACATGACTTTGATTTCAAAGAAATTGATAAGAAAATAATTAATTTGTTTTAAAATCATCATAGATACATTTTCAATTTCATTTTTATGACTTAAACTAAATTGATCAAAAAAA
Source organism: Pseudotsuga menziesii (assembly GCA_001517045.1). Classification (NCBI taxonomy): domain Eukaryota; kingdom Viridiplantae; phylum Streptophyta; class Pinopsida; order Pinales; family Pinaceae; genus Pseudotsuga; species Pseudotsuga menziesii. The sequence goes on along the minus strand of LPNX010760084.1, from coordinate 4,574 downwards.
TAATTAATTTGTTTTAACGTTTTGTTTATATGATAAAAACTAGATGTGAACATGTGAAGGGAATTCTAAATTTTTTTTTATAAATCATTTAGAAAGACAATTTAAGATAATATTTTCCATTGATTTTTATACAAAGATTAGAGATTATTTCTTCCATAGTCTACTCACAAGACACAAATTCAAAAATTGTTTTTAGACATGATTATAGATATATCCTTGTAAAGAAAATATTTTATATAGAAATAAATAAATAAAAAAATTTGAAACACTCTCTACAAAGGCAGCTCTAAATATATTACTATAAAGAAGTATTCTAAAAGTTTTTTTTAAATAATATTTTGGCTATAAATATATTATTATAAAATAAACGTTTTAAAATCTTTTTAAGATAATTTTTTCATTTTTCATTTTTTTTCAAAACTTACATATTATTTTTTCTATAACAAATTAAGAAATAAAGAATGTTCAATTTTATAAAAGAAAATAACAAAACAACATTTTAAGAGTCCATTCACTTTTAATAATTTAAAATTAACTTTAATTACTCTATTTACTCCATTTTTAGATTAGTTATTTTATTTTTAGGTTAATAAACATTTATAATTTAGGTTAATAGACATTTATTCCATTTTTAGGTTGATAGACATTTATAATTTATAACTAAAAGTCCTCTTCCTAGAATGTGGAAAGATAGGTATTTATAACTAAAGATTTATTTTATTGTAAAAGATTCAAACTATAACCCACTATTTGGGTAGGCTTTCGACCTACGTACAAGTGTACAATTATTCCCACTGAGAAGTACGGTGGATGCACTTGGGTCTCAATGCATGGGAGATAGGTGGCTAGGGTTTAAATATATCCAAATTTTAGGTGATTAGTGAAGGATGTGTTTCAAAATTTATAATAAATAATTATAAAAGAAGTATTTTAAAAGTCTTTCTAAGATAAAATTTTATTTTTCATTTTTTCATAATGATTATATATTATTTTTTCCATTGTCTAATGGCAAATTAATAAATGAAAAATATTCAATTTTATGAAAATAAATTACAAAAGAACAATTTAAGAATGCATTGACTCTTCAAGAATTTAAAATTAACCAGTTTTAAGTTGATAGACATTTATATTTTACATATTTTACAATTTGAGTTAGACTAGGAAATGTCCTCTTCCTTGATTGTAGGAAGATAACTTTAAATATTTATTTTATAATAGTTATTCTAAATTTAAAATAAGAATTTATAAAATGCAAATTAAGAAATGCAAAATGTTCAATTTTATGAAAGAAAATTAAGAAATGCAAAATGTTCAATTTTATGAAAGAAAATATGAACACAACAATTTAGGAGTCCATTCACACTTAAGAATTAAAAATCAACTTTAATTACTCCATTTTTATAGGCTTATAAAGGCTTTATGATTTACAATTTAGTTGGACACAGAAAGATTCTCTTCAAGAATTTAAATTTAACTTTAATTACTTCATTTTTATAGGTTGATAGACGTTTATATTTTACAATTTGAGTTGGACACAGAAATATCTTCTTCTAAATTATAGGAAAATAACTTTAAATATTTAATTTATAGTCTTAATCCAAATTTAAAATAAACAATTATAAAAAGACACCTAAACCTACATATGAAATAGATTCCAATCTACCTATGCTATATCATTAAAAGTTATTATGATATTGAACTATGTAATTTTGATTCCACTGTAAATAATAACTTATAAGTTGCAACTTTTTCATTTTGAAAAAAAAATGACAGATAACTTATAAGTTGGTATGGTAGATTCCTAGACATGAACCCAAGTTAAGTCGCTAGTTTACGATCTATATCAGATTTTAGTACCAGCATATTCATATAATGAATGCTTTCCCTCTGCTCCCCGAGAGAGATAGTGTTTCATATAATGACTAATGAGTCATTACCTGAAAACCAATCACATAGTAAAGATTAAGAGTTTTTGTATATAAAGTCAAATCTCATTTGGTTAAGAAAGCTATTAATCTATAAAGATCATAAAAAAGCGATTAAACGATTTACCTCTATCAAATTCCCAACGTTAATAACCAGAGCATAAGCATTTGGTTGCACAGCTATCCACTGGTCATCCTTGCGGACATTTAAACCTACTACTTCATCATCCTGCAGTAAGAGTGTAATGCCATCCATGTCAGCATGTGGGCTTAGGCCAAACACAGGATCTGGTCTGGGGCATTGAGGATAATAATTCATTCTCATTCTTTGGAATGGCTTTCCAAACTTCTTCGCAAAGAAATCATGTTTCAACTGTAATGTCTCCGCAATTAAACTTAACAGCTTCTCAGCAAGTCTTTTAATTTCAGTATTGTATGTATCCACTATCTCCCTGCCAAACCAACAATACCATAAGTACAGGGGAGGAATTTTATGTTGTTTAAAATTTAGTATTTGTCTATATATATATGACCAAAATATGTTTGAACTTTGAGGTGCACCTGAAATCAATAGGTTGAACTGGCCACACATCTAAATCTTTTAAGTGGGAAGGAGACATTGTAAAACTTAACAAATCACCCCAATCAAGCTTTTGTTCTTCAGACACAACAAACATCTGCCCATAGCCCTGAAGATCTCCTTCCTTTAGTGCATACTTCTGTTTTTCCTCCAAAGGAAGCTGGAAAAACTCCTTTCCAACTCTTTTAACACCATCTATTAAGGAGTTTGGGATACCGTGATTCACAACCTTTACAATTGTTTTCAAGTCCATAATAAGCTTGCCACCCTTCATTAATCCTTTTATGAATTGTATAGTTCATATTAAGCTCATGATAAAGATTGATTCCAAGATATTTGTATGAACTCAACTCTTCCAAGTTGTTATCATACATGCAAATAACACAAGTGATCTTTTGGGATTTGATTATCATAACCTATGTTTTGTAAGTTTTACTTTTCATACCATACTAGAGCAAAAATCCTTGAAATGTTTTAGATATTTGTGGAGATCATAGGGACTTCTCACCATAAGAACAATCATTCATCAGTGTAAATAAGAAGGATGACAGAAATACTGATCAAAGTCAAGATGTCACAACCCACACCTTCCAAACAACCCTCTATCTTGTACAATTTACAAAATAAATATAGCTAGAAAAAATAAGTAATTATAGATAATTATATTTTAAAAACTTAATAAAATATATATATATATATATATATATATTTTAAATTTAAACATGTTACAATTTGGATATTTTTATTATATTCTTTTTATCATTTATAATAAATATCTAGTCAAAATTTAAGAACATAAATTGTAGAGATTGCACAATTTAAGTGTGATAAGAGTATTTAAAGCCATAAAATTTATTTATATATTAAAAATGTAATTTAATCAATAAATACTTACAAATTGATAGAAAAAGATTAAGTCATATAATGACAATTGACAAAAATATCCAAATCATACCTTTAAACTATTTTTTTAAATTATAAAAATTGCAATGAAATAAATTAAACATATTATAAATTCAAATAATAAAATAACATAAAAAAGATGGATAATATTATGCAAAGAATATGCACAACTTCGTTTCTCCCTCCAATGTACACCTGATATATATCTTCACATTCTTTGAAAGCAATATTAAAAAAAAATAACTTGAAATTATTATTTATGTAAAAATATAAGAAAAAAAGTAATTTTATAGATAATTTTGGGAAAAACCTTAATAAACTATATATACTTTTACAAATTATTGATAACTTTGAAAAACACTTTATAAATCATATATATTTTTATTAATAATTTTATTGATAATTTTGAAAAAAACTTTATAAACCATATATACTTTCACTATCCACTTTGATAGAAATATTAAAAATAATCAAATTAAAACTATACAAAAGTGTAACATTTATGTAAAAGATGTAATCAATAATTTTTAAATTTTATCCATAACTTTAACAAAAAGTTGTTAATAATAATAATAATAATTTATTTTTAAGGTTAATAATCTAAAGTCTAAAGCAATTGAGACTGCTTTCCCTTCAACATTTATTCTTATGTAAAGACCAACCCCTCTTATGCCCAGGTTTATAAATGCTTGTTTCCATCACTTGGATACTCCCCTCCTGGAAAACCATACTTCGACCATCTACCATGTTGCCTCTTGCATGTGGGACTTCTTCCACGTGATCACCCACATTCGGGGTGTCGAGGTCTTTGAAGGTGAGAGTCATGCAACTATATTTGAAGGACCATAATCTCATCTATTCCCACTTGCATTATTTTATAGAGATACATTTCTCTATGCTGAAGCTGGCCACAGAATAAGCTAACACATTAGCTTCTCTTTTGACATGGTTAAATATCAGGGCATGGTTTTCCTTCAAGAGGTTAGAAAGATGCCCCATCCTTCCCTCTAAATTCTAGTTTTTAACCACTTTGGATATTTGACCTTCGGCATGAATTTTCCTCATCATATTTAAAATGACTTGGGAGTCCCCTTCCATGATCGTTGAGAGCCAACCCTGTCTCATCACCCAATTTATCCCATGTATTATACCTTCAAGATCTGCTA
>LPNX010760083.1:143756-155289 GCA_001517045.1 Pseudotsuga menziesii | reverse complement strand
GTATCCGTATTATTGCGCTTTCCACTTCACTTGCAAATGCTAAAGATATTGGAGAGTGGATTGGTGCTACTGCACATGGGATTTTCAATTTTCCACCTGGTAATCCTCTCCTATTTAAAAAAAAAAACATTCATATCTGTCGCTTAAGCGACAGCCAGTTTTAAAAAAACGTTCATACCCGTCGCTTAAGCGATAGCCAGTTTTAAAAAAACATTCATACCCGTCGCTTAAGCGACACCTATTGAACAATTTTTTTTATAAATTTTTATTATCCCATCGATTAAGCGACGTGTAGGTTTCATAATCCGTCGGTTAAGCGACGACATACAAAGCATTTTTTATATAAAATTTTTTTATCCCGTCGATTAAGCGACGTTTAGGTTTCATACTCCGTCAGTTAAGCGACGACATGCAAAGGATTTTTTAAAAATTTAATAGGAATTAAATGTCGGATAATCGACGCTTTCTATTTAACCGACGGTAAACTAAACTGTCGCTTAACCAACGGTTTCGAAAACTGTCGGATAACCGACGAAAATTTTCCAACACTTAAAAAAATTATATTGTCGTACATGCGATAGGGAAGTGTCGAAAATCCGACAATACGGCCGTCGGATTTTTATTCAAAATGTAGTAGTGATATACACAACTTTTAAAGCAATACCCGCGTGTATACGTAAATTTTGACCTCAAACCCACGTACATCGGGATGTGTGCAAAATGACAAATATTTTTGGAGTTTTCCTCATTTGAGTCCAAATAAATTGACTCTTGGACTTCCAAATTCCTTGAGAACGCTTGGATTCGAGCCTCCATTACCTATTTGGAGTTCTATATAAGGAACCCTTTGGATACATTGAAGGAGGAGAAATTGAAGAACATCAAATTCATAAGAGATACTTGCGGCCGAGACATCCAGAGCTGCTGGATTTTCTCCATACATCAACTCCTTCTTTCTACACATAGTTCTAAATGCTCTATCACAATAATTTAGCAAATCACTCTTCTCTTCATAAGAGGACTCATTTATAGCACCAAAAGACACATCATAGAGACATTATCTCTTAATATATGCGTTCATATTTGGTTTCCAATAAGAATAGTTGAATGGAGAAAGGAGAGGAACTAATTTCAAATCCATGAAGTTGTTGTAGATAAATGTAACACAAAGAAACACAAACTTGGAAATATGATTAGAATAAAAAGGAGATACTTAATTTGAAATGTGCACATTCAAGAGTGCATCACACATGGGTAGACTCCAAAGTGTTAATTTTAGTGAAGCATAGTATCCTCAGGCTTGAATGATTCAATGGAGAACGAAGGTTGCAGAAGAGAGAGACCATTCAGTGAAAACTGATCAATAGATTGATGGAAGAAATTAGACACACATGAGGAAAAAATTGGTCAGCATAACAATACATGTATAATCATTGACGTCTCTATAATACAATAGTAATTCAATAGGAATATTTCAAATTCCTTTGGGAGGATTCGAATTCGCCAACTCAAACTGACTCCGGTGCTAACTCAGTGTGGGAAAAATCACCATTGGATCTCACTAATGCAACTCCGGATCACTGATTCAGTTCAAAACAAGTTAACTGATGAAGGTAGGTGAGAAAATACTCCATACTTACCTTAAATCATCCAAAATGGATCTAATATGTGTTACACATAAATATCGTCATCATCATGTGATGAGGTCCCAAACATCAGTATTTTCCCTGAATCCCAAATTGTGAAGTTAAAAACTGGCCCAGATATCAATCCTGCATATGAAAATCTAGCACTTCTCCTACCTTTAAGTCAATAGGCAGTGCCTTCTTCAGCAATGCCTTTAGTCTCTTGACAATAGGTGGTGCCACCGCCTTTACCTCTTGTACAAGGCACGGTTCCGCCCTGTCACCACTCTGTCATAGTAAGAAAGAAGTGGTGCCCTTGGTAAAAAGTTAAAAAGAGAGGTTTCTAGGAGCACTCCTCTTCTTATTGACCTCAAGCGAATGGAAAGGTTGAAGCAGTGACCAAATCACTTAAATCCATTCTCCAACGAACCATCACACAAAGCAAAATGAATTGGCATATCATGTTATATCCTGATTTGTGGGACTATAGTATCGCGGTTAAGACCGCCACTGGTTTTTCTCCATATTAACTCATACATGGAGTGGAGTCTATCTTGTTATTTTAATGCGAAATCCCTTCATTGAAGCTAGCCATAAAGATTTTACCAGACACTTCTGCATTGGAGGAACATTTGGTCCACTTAGAGCAGCTTGATGAGCAGTGCTGAGATGATGTAGTGGTGTTATAGCTGAGTTTACCACTCCAGATAAATCACACTTTTTATGGCCTTCCCCTGTCCCACTACAGACTCCTTAGACCCCATGGACCATTTTTTGTCCTTTGATGTTTCCTTGATCATCCCTAAAAACACGTGAAAAATGATACACGCGACTTTTAAACCTATAAGCGCGTATATACGCGGGTTTGACCACTAAAACCATGTACATCGGGATGTGTACAAAATCCAAATCCTTTTGGAGTTTTCCTTGACATGGATCCGACTCACTTGACTCCTGGCCTTCCCTATGTCTTGAGATCGCTCGGATTCAACCTTTCATTACCCCTTTGAAAAGCTATATAAGGAACTCTATGATACATTAAAGGCATATGAGAGAATTGAGAGCAAAGAAACTATAGTCCATTGTTGCCGAAACTTATGCTTGAGTCTGCATCCCTTTGTCCCTTGGAGCACTATTGTGTTCTTCCCAAGCTTTCCTTTTGCTTGTGAGCTTGCTATCGAGAGATGGAGGATTGAAGTGGTTGAGGCCCAAGTAGGGGATTCAGTTTCTCCAGTTCGCAAATGTGCCGTTAGAGGTTGTATCTATTGTAATATTTGATTTATATTAATAGAAATATCTTTTCCTGTCCAATAATGTGTGTTTGAATGAATATTTTATCCATGGGATTATGTCAAATGCTTATAAATTATTGATTATATATGCTAGAATAGAGCTAACACCATGATATACAGAATGCTTGTGTTGTTTAGTTGTTGTTGAGGAAGTAATCTATCAATTCAAGCTGAAGTTGGAAAGCTCAATGGGGATCTGCTTCAACCCTTCGGAATAAGGTACGAGGTCTGATCCTTTAGTGTTAGACATTTAATTTCTATTGCATATTGGAAAATATTGATTTCTCGAGTCAAGCTGTCTGTTGTGGTACCCCAAGCCATTGGAATTTCTCTCTGTAACAGAATTGGCGACCCCGCTGGGGAGTTCCTAGTAGTTTTCCTTTGGGGATTGTTCTATCGGCATTCAATGACTTTGAATCGCTCTTTCTCACTTGTTTCTGTGTCGGGTCTGGGGGCATGTATGTCTGGTAGTGTCTGATTGGTGTGAAGTTTGTCTCAGCTTGTCTATTTTCCTTGATTTTATGTACCTTTCTTCCTGTATGTGAGTTTTTAACTCACAGTCGTGTATACATGCGGATTTCTCTGCTATTTCCACGTATACACGTGGGTTTACTGAGAATAGTCATGTATGCCCTTAATTTTTCCTTTTAGTGGAGGTTAAATGGTTGCTGGGTGAAGTTTGATGATTGCTGAGTCTCCTTTGGCACTGCCTGAGTCTGTTTATACCTCTGTTTCTGACCAGAGATGTTTTTTTTAGGCTAATTTTTTTTAAGAAGGTTCTTGTTATGGTATTTTTGATTTTTTGTTTGGGATTAGTGCATTAGAGTTCTTTTACCTTAGTGCTTTGTTTAAGTGTGCTTGCAAGGTCTAGGGGTTGTAGAATCATTCTTTTTCTTTTTGTATCTCATTTTATTTCAAAAAATCCAAAAACATTTGCTTATCATCATGCATTGCATTGTACTTGCACTATATTTGCTTTGGAGTATTAGTTAGGATTTCATATAGGAAAACTTGCATACATCATTTGAAGAAAAATTATGCATTTCACGTAGTAGCATACCCTGTTTTCATGGACACAATGCATTTGCATTGATTGTTAGGTGTGCATTTTACTTTATGTTGTGTCATAACACCATTAGTTACATGGCCATATCCCTATTTTGAGTAATAAAGCCAATTAAAATCAACAGTTAAATTAAAGTGAATTACACTCTTTTCTTTTCTAGGGTGCACCAACAAGCTTAGGTTTTAGGATCTTGGAATAGTTCATTGTGAGTAAATTTTCCAAGATCACTAAACAACAACATGTATGTGTCTGTCCAGGTGAGTGTGTGAAATCCTTGGTATAACCAGTGTTTCTCAGGATCCTCCTCTCAAAATGGAGTTAAGCACGAGGCAGTGTGAGCGGTTATTGATTGGGATGACCCCTAGTCATAATTGAGTAGCACCGAAGATATCTCCAGGATTGTATTCGTATTTGGGGGCTCTTTCAAGAGTTTCGGGATTTGCTACCCTGCGCATACGGTCAATACCACCTACGATTGTCGGCCTGAGCATTGATTATATTGAGGTGACCTTAGTGGCCTTACCTAGGATATCGAGGGGGTACTTTGCAGGGGTTATTCTATGGGTGTCCTGGCCAGGTTGGGGTCGGACAGCACAGTCGCTTTACGCATTGAAGCTGAGGGCCACAATAATTGGTTATGTACTTTTGCTTTCTGTGTATGGGAGTCTCAAGCCTCTCCTAGGTGAGACATACCTGCTTCATTCGGGAGTTGACTTATCCTGGCCTTGTTTGCTTGCATTTGGATTTAGATTTTATTAGTGGTTGCTCTGTGCACGATAGCTTGCATAGGGTTTGCGTAGATAGAGAGTCTTTTCTATTTTGTGAGTCATTATGGATTTGGGTGTGACTCCTCGTTGTTCTCGTCATTTAGCAGGACTTTCGCCTTCTACTTCTCCTCCTCCTTTGGGAGAGAGACCTAGATAGTCTAGGCGGACTATGTCACACATTGATTCACACACCATGGGAGACCATATAGAGGACATTCTTGAACCACCTTCTCCTATTCGTGTAGACGATGGGGATTTTACTCCTACTTACGATCCTTCACCCGACCTGGCTGAGTTAGGTCCTGTGATTTCTGAGATAGGAAACTTTCATGATAGACCTGCTCACTCTAGGGTTGATTCTCCATTGACGCATTACTAGTATGGAATGCCAGAGGATGCTGAGACTCATTTTGAACCCGCCAACACTAGCTATGGTAGTTATGTTATGTCTAGTTTTCCCACACATGATTTGGCATTTCATGTCGAATCGGACTTCGAGCCTAACACTATGCCTGGGGGCACTCTCATTTCTTACCATCCGGAGAGGTTTGGGAGCACTAGTCACATTGCACCTTCCATCCTGGTGGTGGAAGTTACCTCACATCTTCCTCCTAGGTCTAGGGTTAGCGATCCTATTAGGATAATGGACCCAAGATGAGTGACGATAGGGAATAGTACGTACAGTATTACTCAGGTCCCTCCATCCTCTATCCCTACTTCTTCAAATTTTCATCCTCCACCTTATTCACGTGGTCCTTCGGGTCATAACGTTGCTATGAGTTATGTCTGTACTACGGTTACTAGACTGGTTGTGTCTCAGCTTCATGTACTGCCCGTTGTTTCGAGAGGTCATGCTCATACTTCTAGAGGTCATATTCCTACTTCTAGAATGTATATTCCTACTTCCAGAATGTATGTTCCTACTTATGGAGTCTCTCATGGGACATCTCATGGGATGACTTATGGGCCCTATTATGGGCAAACCAGGAGAGGATCCGAGCGAACACATTACTACGTTTCACCTATGTTTCTCTTTGAATTCCTTACATTAGGATTCCATCTGTTTGAGTCTATTTCAACGCACCCTTACAGGGCCTGCCGCGAAATGGTATATAGAGCTACCTAGGGAAGCTTTCGCTTTGTTCGATGACCTTGCGATGAATTTTCTTAACCACTTCCAGCTCCCAGTGCATTATGATGTTGGTACTGAACTCTTGTCGACATTTCGGAAAGATAAAGCCACACATATCTCTAATCATATTCAAGAGTGGCATAGACGAAAGAGGTTAATTAAAGCCTTTATACCGCTGGAGTTCCTCCTCGAATGGTTCCTCAAGTCATTATTACCATATATAGCGAAGGATGTTTCTACATCCGGAGTGCAGAATGAGGAACAAGTGATTTTTAGGGCGCAGGAACTGGACTTGATTTATGCTCAGTCCGGTTTGTTATATGAGATTATTCCCAATGCTCCGAATTCTAGTTTCGATCCCAAAGTCAAACTTGGACCACATGCCGATGGCAGTGTGGGTTGTGCAAGTGCAAAACTTGCAGATTCGGTTGCAAAAAAAGTTAGTCAATTGTCACTCAACCAATCTGCTTCGGGACAAGCTACAGCTTCGTCTCAACCCACCCAAACGATGAGTGTACTTTTAGCGCAATCGTCGAACTAGAAGGGTAACCAGCAGCCCGGACGGAATAGAAAAAAGGGTAAAAATAATCGTAAGGGTGGGAATAAGAATGATAATGCTAATAGTAAAGACAAGAATGGATGGAATGCTGGGGGGAACAAGCAAACTAAACATAAGGTTAAGTTCCCTTGCAAGTTATGTAAGGACGATCACCTCACTTACTTGTGTCCTCGTATTGATGAATCCTCGAGGTTCTTGGCACAGGGCCCAGTTGTGCTAACTAACCCTTTACCTCAAAATATGAACTCAAGGTCCCATGACTAGTCTGGTGGGGATCAGGATCCACCAGAGGGTAGTGGTCATGGGTGCATTAACATGGTACGTACTGTGAAAGTTGTGACCCGTGCGAAAGATTATGGTTCGTCACAGCCCAGCCCAGGCAAAGAGCCTGATCCACCAGGGTCCCCTTTGCGTATTGAGAAACCTATGGATAAACCTGAAAATACACCTCGCATTCCTAAGGGAGTCCTTAAGAATTCGGGGCACAATCCAAATTCCCGAGCCACCCAAAACTATTCAGCTGTTGAGGATTTGGGACACACTCCTTGTGTGATGTCTGCATTGGAAGTGCTTCAGAGTTGTCCTTTGCAAAGGAAGGCGTTGCTTTCTGCCCTTGGTGTGAATGATGATGATTCTTCCTCCGTGATTAAATTTGAAACCGCAGGACTGTAGCCTCGCTTTCCCTACTATGTGTCTCTTCTGATTCACGTAGAATGTCTTAATATGACCGTCAAGCAAATTGTGATTGACGAAGGAACTGTCACTTCTGTGATGTATTTATTGTGTTGGAAGGGTCTGGGTTCCCCTGAGCTATCTAAATCAGTGACCATGTTAACTATGTTCGATGGGAGAACATTTAGGTTGCACAGAATTCTTCCTTCCCTTAAAGTCCGTTTGGGAGGGAAGACCATTGCGATAGAGGTCAAGGTGGTTGATGTGTCCCTTGACTACAATCTCTTTCTGGGTAGGAATTGGATGTACAGTATGCAAGCCGTTGCTTCTTCCCTGTTCCGCGTTGTATACTTTCCACATAATGGGAAGATAGTAACAATTGATCAAATGGCATTCAAGAATCCGTCTGTTACCACATCTTCAGGAGCTTCGATCCCGATCGTTGAGCACTCTCAGCCGGCAACTGGAACTGTGGGTGTAGGCATGTATCCATCCCTTATGGGAAGATTTAGTTGTCCTACACCGATCCTTATGATAGGATCTAGTTCCGGTGAGGCTTCGACATCTACGAGATTGGTGTCTTTTCACATGAGTCATATGGAAGATCCTTGGATTCTTCCTACATTGATTACACCGAGTGAGCCCATCATGACAGATGTGCCGTTGCTTGCAACCATGATAGCTTATCAAGATAATCTCGAGTCTGTTGCAGAGCCTAGTCCTTCCTCTTCGCGGATGAAGGAGGAGGGCCCTTATGTGCTATCGGCATGGGCAGTATAGTATTCTCACTCACACGATTGCCTTGATATAGTTTTCCCTTCAGATGAAGTGATTATCGAGGCTATGTCGGGAGTTGAGCCACCATGGGAAGAACTCCATCATAGATCGTACTTTCTTCCTGAGCTTGACCACTTGGAGCGTGAGGATTTTAGGGTGGTTCTTAATGAGAGAGTTGGTAGTCCTATGGTTCCGTTAAGCTCTCCTGGTTAGATGGGTGATGAAAACATGGATAAAATATCTTCACTTATTCCTATCAACATCTCTCGTGATCCTGGAAGAATAGAGAACGTCTATATTGGGGCGGAATGTTCCCATGCTGAGATTCTAGAATACAATGAGCTATTTAAAGAATTTCGTGGTATTTTTGCTTGGTCGTATGACGAAATTCCAGGTATCGACCCTTGTATTGTCGAACATGAGATTAAGACTTACACCAATGCTAAGCCTGTTCAACAACGCTTTAGGGCGGTGAATCCTAGGAAAGCACCCGCGATTAAGGCAGAGATAGAGAAGCTGTTGAAAGTCGGTTTCATCTATCCCATTCCCTTAATGGAGTGGGTTTCAAACCCAATTCCAGTGGATAAGAAGCAGGGAGAGATCCACATATGTACTAATTTCTGCAATTTAAATCGTGCCTGTCCTAAGGAAAATTTCCCCACACCATTTATTGATCAGATTTTGTATGAGTGTGTGGGTAGCGAGGTTTTTTCCTTTATGGATGGCTTTTCTGGGTATAATTAGATACAAATTAAACTCGAGGACCAACATAATACTGCATTTATTTGTCCTTGGGGAACTTTCACATATCGAAAAATGCCTTTCAGCCTTAAAAACACCTTCCGGCCTTAAAAACGCCTTTCGACCTTAAAAACGCTGGAGCTACATTTCAGCGGGCGATGACCTTGATCTTCCACAATCTCAAGTCCATTATCGAAGTATTTTTGGATGACCTTGCTGCTCATTCTTGTATGAGAATGCGTCATCCCTATCACTTGAGATTGGTATTCGAAAGATGCCGGCACTATTTGGTTAGACTAAATCCTCATAGTGCATATTTTGTGTGAAGTTAGTTCATTTGTTAGGATTCATTGTTTCTAAAGAGGGTATAAGAGTCGACCCTTTGAAGGTTGAGGAAATACTTCATTTGTCTCCCCTGAATAATATTCGTTATCTTCAATGTTTACAAGGCATGGAAAACTTCTTACGGATATTTGTTGTCAACTTTTCCATTTTGACTAGAGGCTTCATGCGTCTATTAAAGAAGGACACCCCCTTTTATTAGGATGAGTGAGCCCAGGAGTCCTTTGATGCACTCAAGAAAGCCCTAGCATCGGCCCTGGTGATTAGTCCCCCAGACTATAGCCGTGATTTTCTATTATATGTGGCCGCATCCTTAGAGACGATTGGTATGGTTTTGGTTCAAGAGGATGAGGAGCTCCAAGAGCATGTCATATATTATCTGAGCTGGAACCTTATTGACATAGATATTCGTTATTCTCATGTTGAGAAGCTTGCTTTAGCTACCGTACATGCGGTTCAGTGGTTGAGACATTATATTCTCCTTCGCCAGACCTTGGTTGTAGCCCATGTCAATCCGTTTCAGTTCGTCCTCACTCGAAGGATGATCAGGGGAAAATATAATAAATGGATTGTCATTATGCAAGAATTTGATCTCGAATTTGTTTTGGCAAAGTCAAAGAAGTATTTAATTTTTGCAGAGCTTATATCGGATTTATCGAGCGAGGATGAGGAGTTGGTTTGTGAAGATACGTTTGTCGAAGAACACATCTTCTTAATCTCAAATTTAGACCCATGGTATGGGGATATAATAATATATTTACAAAAATTGAAGACCCCTACTCACCTCTCAGGAGATGAACGACGATGATTACATCACGTCTCTAAGAACTACCTCATAGTGGATAACACTTTGTACCGTCGTGGGGTAGATTCCATTTTACGACGTTGTTTAACTCATGAAGAGGCCGAGGTAGTGCTGAATGATTTCCACAGAGGGGCGTGTGGTGGTCATTTATCTGGGATTTATACAGCTCAAAATATCTTAAGAGCGGGTTATTTCTAGCCGTCGATCTTTAAGGATTGTGTTGATGCCATCAAGAGGTGCCACCCTTGCCAGGTGTTCACACGTAATATGCACTCAAAATCTGCCCTGTTACATCCCATTATAACTATCGGTCCCTTCACTAAGTGGGGGATTTATTTTATGGATTGCAACCCAGCTTCAGCTGGGGGGCACCATCATATTATAGTGGCTGTTGATTACTTCATGAAATGGGCTGAGGCTTGTTGGAGACATTTACCTTCATACTCACTCCTTCGGTCAAATTGGCCTAGTTAAACCACTATCCTAAGTTTAATTGACATCAGTGGAGCATTAATTACCATCATCCCAGTCACTCCCATGCCTACCTACAGTCAAGGAGGCTAACTTAGCCTTTCCTACAGTCAAGGAGGCTAACTGGAGCACTCCAGGGGTGATCTGTATGACATTCATGCACCTAATTGCTAACTGGGGGTTACTTTCAGTTCAACCAATCAGTTACAGTCAGTTAAGGCGCCTCCATGCATTAAATATATTATTTAATAATTATTTAATTATTATTTAATATTATTTTAATGAACTGGAGTGAACAAGGTGCCTTCACCAACTTCTGATGGTCAGTTCAGCTTCAGTTAACCTCATCAGGGTTTATTGGAGTCATGCAGTACTAGAACTTAATGATTGGATTGCTATGACATGTGTTTGATCTCCTTCAGTTGAGATTAAGTCATTTATTGCACTCCAAATTCAGTTAGGGTTTGGTGAGTCAATTAGGGTTTTGGTCAAGTGGTTAACTGAGTGAAATTAAATGGCAAAGAGTTAGTTAAGCTAGACTCTCTCATTGAATTCGAATTGTCCTTTAGGTATTTGAATTCTTCATTGAGTTAAGCCATTGCTTATGCATGGTATTGTAATCCTTTATTGTTTATATAATATACAGAGAGGAAACCTATTTGGTATTCCAGTTATTTCCAATTCATGAGTATTTGTTAATTATTCTTTGATGATTTTGATTCCTAGTTCCTAGATCATGTGAAAGAATTAATATGGTATCAGAGCATGCGGTGGGATGAAGAACAATTTCTCAAGAACAAGATTTTTGACAGATTTCTCCATGAAATTTGAGCAATAGCTCAAGAATCCAGCACTGCACTAGAATCCAAGGCTTACCACTCAATATTCCAAGTAAAGAACTTGTTGATCAAGCTTGCTTGATTGACTATGCTAGGTGTGATGAAATCCTAAATGTGCATGCTGTATGACCTTACGATGCCCTTTTTGTTTTGATTTGCAGGTCTTAACAGGTACAACTTCGAATGGACTCATCAATCCCTCTTCTCACCCCATTCACAAGCTATTCGGAATGGAAGTTGAAGATGATTGCCTCTCTGAAGAGACGAGGTCTCTATGAGGTGTCTATTGGAATTGGAAGAGAGACTTATGGGAATGAGAATGACTGGCTAAATGACATTGACAGAGCTTTTGGATCAATAGCTCTGTCCCTTGAGGATGACTTGTACTTTATTTTTGATTCTGCTGAATACCCAAAGGATCTCTGGACAAGATTGGACAAAAAAT
>LPNX010760083.1:106216-142317 GCA_001517045.1 Pseudotsuga menziesii | reverse complement strand
GAGGAAACCTATTTGGTATTCCAGTTATTTCCAATTCATGAGTATTTGTTAATTATTATTTGATGATTTTGATTCCTAGTTCCTAGATCATGTGCAAGAATTAATAAGGCTATGCCTACAGTTAAATCCGACGGTGAGACAGCCGCCCACTTCGTATTCAACCAAATTATTACTCAGTTCGGGATTCTGAAAGAGCTTGTCACTGACCATGGCTCGCACTTTCAGAACCAGATGATGGAAGAGTTGGCATCAAAGTTAGGGTACAAACATGAGCATTCCTCCTCTTACTACCCTTAAGTGAATGGACAGGTAGAAGCAGTGAATAAATCACTCAAATCCATTCTCCAACAAACCATTGCACAAAGAAAGAATAATTGTCACATCATGTTATACCCTACTTTGTGGGCATATCGAACCGCTGTTAAGACTGCCACGGGTTTTTCTCCATATTATCTTGTACATGGATTGGAGTCGATATTTCCAGTTGAATGCAAGATTCCTTATTTGAAGTTAGCTGTAGAACTCTTACCAGACACTTCACCATTGGAGGAGCATTTGGTCCACCTTGAGCAACTTGATGACCAGCGTCGAGATGCCTTGGTAGTTCTAGAAGTCAATAAATGTTGCGTAAAGGTCCAGTATGATAAGTTTGTCCGTCCAAGGAGTTTTAGTGAGGGTGACTTGGTCCTTTTGTGGAATCAACCGAAAGAACCCTTGGGGGCAGGAAAGTTTAATCCCATGTGGCGGGGTCCTTACATGGTCAAACGTGTGTTAGAGAAGGGTGCTTATGAGTTAGTGTATTACGAGGGAATGGCCTTGGCGGAGCCTAGAAATGGGCTCTATCTTAAGAAGTACTATACATGATTTTCAGCCAAGGCTGGTTATTGTATATTAGTGTATAGTTTTGCGTAGTTAGGTCTTTTTATTATCGTGATCGGGTTTGTGATTAGTTTCCATTTCTTTTGGCAGATGTCAATGGAATCTTCCACCTACATAGGATTCGTGGATGATGCAAGCTGTCACACTCAACACTCGGCCTCTACTGCTTGGGTGATTTATACTCCTATGGGCCAGGTACTGTCTTCAGGAGGCGTATTTTTGCGGCCATCTTCCAACAATGTTGCTGAATATAGTGCCGTTATTGAGCTTCTACGGGATGCCATTTCACATGGCATTCTCTCTCTTGAGGTACGTATTGATTCGGAGTTAGTAGTGTCACAACTTAATGGTTTGTACCATGTTAGAGATCCAATGTTATTAAGAAGATTCTTACGTGTGAGATTATTAGAACGACAATTTGGCAATATAACATACATACACATTCCAAGAATTAATAATCAAGTTGCTGACTCATATGCTAACTATGTGTCAGATTGGCATTTGTTTCATTCACAGTAAATTCATCACAAACACAATTTTTACACATGTAAATAAATAAACCAATCACCATAAATTTTTTTATATAACATCCAAAATGTGGTAATACATAGTGTCATGATACAAAATTGGGGCTCTCGAGCCAACAACATATAATACACGGTAGTAAGAAATGTATACACTCCCAGGTATCTATTCCTATGGATGAGGAGGAGGGTTATGATCATGGAAGGTCACTAAGGCTCTAGCTAGCCATCGAAATAATCGCACCCATGCACATGGTACACCCGCCACCTGGCGCTACATAGCCTTAGGAAAGTCCTCGACTTGCACCATGGGAACCCTATGTGTCAGCCTCACAAAATTGGTATGAATGCTTTGGAGCATCCGCTCCACATCCACACCCGTGATATCATCTCCTCTTCCCCTCCGTCTGTGACGAGGGAAGCCTTCTGGCTGCCGTGGTCCCACATCTGCACACAAATGGTAGATGTCACTATGTATTGTCACGCAAAAATATGTCTTTTGATTCCATATAATCAGAAAACACAAAAAAAAATAACTCAAAAATTTAAAAGAGAGGGTCGAGATTCATTACCTATATCGCCATATGCCGATCCTGGTGGTAGTGGCATGTCCGGGTCAACCCGAAAATCTATCCCTGCATAGGGGTAGTCATCGATGGCAACTATCTGTCGTCACCACCATGGAAAGAAGTCAGCTGGATAGGGGTTGGCCACCCTACCACCCCCAGTCTGTGCATTGCATCTGCCCAATGCCGTTGGGCCGGATCGTGAACCCTGTGAAGAGGAACGTCCACTCTGGGGCTCAATCTTGGAACACGCTCAAAGAAAAATGTGCTTGAAATACTGCTGAGCCTGAAGTTCCACACTCTACCTGCCTTACACTCACTGAGCTGATGTTTCATGTTGCTTAGTAGTGTAGTGCTCCAGTCATAAATCGTGGGTCTCATGCACTCCACTGCATAGAACATCAGAGGCCACGAGGCCTGGTGGAGTGATGCCAAGCCTGCTATCTTGCCCAATGTCAATAGTATGGCCTTTAGGCCCAACACCTGTATAAAATTGGTAGGGACCTGAATCCCCACCTTCTCTGTGTCTGGATAGCAGTACACCTCAATGTACTTGTCGATAGTCAGGACACCTCCTGACTCACCACGAGAACAAAGGTTCACTACCTCCCCTCGTCTAGAAATCCCAGTAATGAAGCATATGTCCTCCACCTCTATAGTGTGGGACATCCCATCTATCTGGAAGGACTCAGAGTCTGGATCCCATTAATCCACCAACATTTGTAATAGTCTTGGTTTGGCCCTCAAACCACCAAGACACCAAAACTTGTAGAGTCCACATGCACGTAGAACTTGTTAAGCCATTAGATCAGCCCTTACTACTTCCTCTACCTCACCATGTTCACGCTCTCTCCACTCTAGGACCATTCTACACAAGAAATTTCCAATTTTCCCATTAGATTATTGAAAAAACCATATGCGCGGCCTCATACGCGACTGTTTTCAAAACAATCGCGTATGTACACGGGTTTGGGGGCATTTTTCGTGTATATCCAGCCCTATACGCGGAAAAACCCTCGATTTTTGCGTGGGTTACAACGCTCATTTTAGTTTGGCCTAGAAAGCTTAATTAACCATGGAATTTGATAAAAATTGCATTGAAATGAAAGAGAGGAGCATGGGAAAAATACCTGGAAGAAACGGTAGTGGATTTCTCCGGCTGGATCTCCTGGAATTCGCTGTTGAAAATCTGAGCTCAAATGGGTAAAAGTTTCAAATGTTTTATAATATTTTGAATTATTTACTATTTATAGAAAATTTTCAAATATTTGAAATTTTTTACCCCCTTTTCTATAGTTTCGAAATTTTCTAACCATTTTGGACCGTTTTTGACATAATTCATGTTGTAGAGGACCTTTTTCAGTGCCATTTTAGCCGTTCAATTGACCCATTCATGTCGATCTCAGGTATCATGTCTAAACTGGCATATAGGTTAGGTTTCATCACCATTTGCATTTTCATAACCTTATGGCCATATCATCATGACCTTAGGTACGAACCCACTCTATTATGTCACGAAACCTTCTTGCTGTTTTAGAAGTGGCATGATATGAGTGGTAGAGCTTCACCTTACATGGGTACCCTAGTTAGCGCCTTATTTGCATTTGGTGCCCATGTTGACTTTTTTCTCCTTTAGGGTGTGGGAGTCTATTGTATAGTACTGCCATTACATTTCGCAAGAGCCTCATAGTCCTCTTGATCTTTTGCTGGCCTATTTCCCTTAGGACTCCCTCATGTCAAGGTGTGAATGCATTATCATGAGCTTTTATTGCCTTATTGAGCTTTATGCCGGCTCCCCTGACATTGCGTTTCAGCCATATAGCCCGAGCTTGTCTCATGTCTAGCCATGTAGAGCCATTTTTTATCCTTAGCAGCTTGTTTCCCTTTTTTACCAGGAGGGGATTTTCCCCCAAGTGTCGATATCCTACACATGTATCCTTGCATTGAGCATAGGTATGTTCCACTTCTTGGAACTAGTTTGTTTGCCCTTATGACACTCGTCTCCTCCTAGTTTGTAACTATAAAGAAATTTTATTCTTTTTCAAGCTTTTTAAATAACTGAAAAAGTCCAAAAAAAATAAAAAAACCAAAAAGCCGGACAAGGAAAGATGTTATCTGTGGTAGCTGTCGAGTCGTGTCGCCTTCAAACAGAGCACTATATATCACATCCATTGGTTGGGTTATAGTTTGACTTTAGGAGCTGTACTCATTTATTTGAGTTTATCTCCACCAACTGGTTAAGCTTCCAGTCCCCATGGAGCCTCTGTCGATGCCTCCTGTGTTGTAGAGATGTCCCAGTTTGTATATCAATTCTATGCTGCCTTTATTCAGTCACCATACGTCGTTATGCTCTTGTTTGAAGGAAGTTGAAACCTGTGTCGGCCATTCCCCAGCTATCTTGACTTTGCATGTCAGCCATTCCCGGTACATTTACTGGTTTTTGCACCTTATGATCGAGTCCTTCCACATTATACAGCTTTGCTGAGTACCTCGTGTTGGATGATGGGGGATGCCTTAATGCCTTCCTTCAAGCGGATTTCATCCCATCGATTTTAGATCATTTATTCTGGGATTAGAATCTAGAGTCATTTTGAGTGCCTTGAGACTTGCAGTCATTAGTGGTAGGTTCTCTTGCCATCGACAGTCTTTGGAAATTCATCAATGTCCCCTGATCGATGGATCCTCTCAAGTGTTCGACCTCAACACATTTATTCACACTTGTTAGCTTGCACTCTAGTACCTTGATTCCCATTTTCATTATCGGTGGGTGATCTCGCGTCTGTTAACGGTATACATCAATGACCGGTAATCAGACAATGGACTACTATGTTCAACCTCGACACCTCTATTCACATAGTAGGACATGTACTCGTAGCAGTTTGAGTAGAAGACTTTCTAGATTGGTGGCATCTCTTATATGCTACCTCCTTGATCATGCCATTGTTCATGAGATTTCAACTCTCATGACTTGATTCCAGTATATGTCAGATATTTCCAGCCACTATGGAGATCTTATCTGTATATATCTTCATCCATTATGGAGATCATGGTCCTTTGTATATATTCATCATGGAGATTCTGATCTATGTATATTGTACGTGGCGATGACCACTTATGTGATATCTTGTATCATGCCTATTCATGGCCATTGTACTCTTATGTATCTGGGACTGCTATATGTATTTGCAGTTATGTGCAGAGTTGTATCATGGTACTATGCTGATTGGGTGGCTGGTCTTCCATTTGGGATCCTTCATTACTCCACTTCTGGGATGGAATTATAATGTATTTAAGCCATCGTATGACCCCTCTGACCTCACACATTAGGGGGCATCTGTTATAGCTGATTTTACCACTCCAGGTAAATCACACTTTGTATGGCCTTCCCCTGTCCCACTACAGACTCCTTAGACCCCATGGACCATTTTTTGTCCTTTTATGTTTCCTTGATCATCCCTAAAAACATGTGAAAAATGATACACGTGACTTTTAAACATATAAGCGCGTATATACACGGGTTTGACCACTAAAACCGTGTACATCAGGATGTGTGCCAAATCCAAATCCTTTTGGTGTTTTCCTTGACATGGATCTGACTCACTTGACTCATGGCCTTCCCTATGCCTTGAGATCGCTCAAATTCGACCTTTCATTACCCCTTTGAAAATCTATATAAGGAACTCTATGATACATTGAAGGAATATGAGAGAATTGAGAGCAAAGAAACTATAGTCCATTGTTGTTGGAACTTATGCTTGAGTCTGCATCCCTTTGTCTCTTGGAGCACTATTGTGTTCTTCCCAAGCTTTCCTTTTTCTTGTGAGCTTGCTATAGAGAGATGGAGGATTGAAGTGGTGGAGGCCCAAGTGGGGGATTCAGTTTCTTCAATTCGCAGACATGTCGTCAAAGGTTGTATCTATTGTAATCTCTGATTTATATTAATAGAAATATCTTTCCTGTCCAATAATGTGTGTTTGAATGAATATTTTATCCATGGAATTATGTCAAATTCTTATACATTATTGATTATATATGCTAGAATAGAGCTAACACCATGATATACAGAATGCTTGTATTGTTTACTTGTTGTTGAGGAAGTAATCTATCAATTCAAGCTGAAGTTGGAAAGCTCAAAGGGGATCTACTTCAACCGTCCGGAATAAGGTACGAGGTCTGATCCTTTAGTGTTAGACATTTAATTTCTATTGCATATTGGAAAAGATTGTTTTCTGGAGTCAAGCTGTTTGTTGTGGTACCCCAAGCCATAGGAATTTCTCTCTGTAACAAGTGGCTCTAGAAGTAAATAAGTGTTACATTAAGGTCCAATATGATAAGTCTATCTATCCGAGGAGGTTTAGCGAAGGAGATTTGGTCCTTTTGTGGGACCAAGCTAAAGAACCCTTGGGGGCAAGGAAGTTTAATCCCATGTGGCATGGTCCTTACGTGGTCAAACGTGTGTTAGAGAAGGGTGCCTACGAGTTGGTGGATTATGAAGGGACAGCCTTGGCGGAGCCTAGAAATGGGCTCTATCTTAAAAAGTACTATGCATGATCTTCAGCCAGGGCTGATTATTGTCTATTATTGTACAATTTTTTGCATAGTTAGATTTTATTATGGTGATCGGGTTTGTTTATTAGCTTTCATTTCTTATGGTAGATGCCAATGGAGTCTTTTGCTTACATAGGATTTTCTGATGGTGATAGCCATCACACTCAACACTCAACCTCTACTGCTTGGGTGATTTATACTCCTACAGGTCAGGTATTGTCTTCAGGAGGCGTATGTTTACGACCTTCTTCGAACAATGTTGTTGAGTATACTGCCATTATTGAGCTATTACGAGATGCCATTTCACATGGTGTTCTCTCTCTTGAGGTACGTCTTGATTCGCAGTTAGTAGTGTCACAGTTTAATGGCTTGTATCGTATTAGGGATCCAACATTATTATGAATATTCTTACGTGTGAGATTGTTAGAATGACAATTTGACAACATAACATACATACATGTTCCAAGAATTTTTAATCAAGTTGCTGACTCATATGCTAACTATGTGTTATATTGATTTTGTTTCATAGACCATAAGCACATCACAAACATACATTTTTACACACATGTAAATAAATAAAATCGATCATCATAAAAGTTTTTCATTAAACATCCAAAATGTGACACCATAATACATAAGTGTCATAATACAAAAATGAGGCTTCCGAGCCACCAAAATATAATACATGGTAGTACAAAAATGAATCACTCTTAGGTCTCCATGCCTGTGGTGGAGGAGGAGGGGGGTTCTGATCATGGTAGCACACCATGGCTGTAGCTAGTTGTCGAAATAACTGAACCCATGCTCGTGGTACCCCAATCACTTGACGCTGCATGGACTCAGGCAAGTCCTCAACTTGTGCCATGGTTACCAGGTGTGTCAATCATACAAAGTTTGTGTGGATGCTTTGGAGCATTTGCTGTACATCCAAACCCATGATATCATCTCCTCTTCCCCTCCGTCTATGACGAGGGAAGCCGTCAGGCCACCATGGTCCAATATCTGCATACATATGACAGATTGTCACTATGTGTCGTCACACCAAAACATGTCTTTTGAGTCTATATATCAAAAAACACACAAAAAAAAATTAAATAATTTAAAAAACTTTAAAAAGAGGGTTTGAGATTCGTTACCAATGTCACCATATGCTGCTCCTGGTGGTAGGGGCATGTCGGGATCTCCCCGAAAATCTATTTCCGCATAGGGATAATCATCGATGGAAATAATATGCCGCCGCCACCATGGAAAGAAATCAGATCAGTAGGGGTCAGACACCCTACCTCCACCCAGTCTGCGCATAGCATCTTCCCAACATCATTGGGTCGGATATCAAACCCTGTGAGGAGGAATGTCAGCTCTAGGGCTTAACCCTGGAACACGCTCAAAGAAGAACGTGCTCAGTGTACTGCCGAAACCAAAGTTTTGTACTCTTCCCATCTTGCAGTCACTGAGCTGCTACTTCATGTTACTCAACAGCATAGTGCTCCAATCGTAAACTATGGGTCTCATACACTCCACTGCATAGAATATCAATGGCCGTGAGGCCTGGTGGAGTGATGCTAGACCAACTATCCTGCCGAGTGCCAATAGTATGGCCTTCAGTCCTAGCAGCTGGATGGAGTTTGTTGGGATTTGATGCCCAACCTTTTCTGTGTCTGGAAAACAAAATACTGCAATGTACTCAACAATGGTGAGGCCACCTCTGAGCCCGCAAGAGCGTAGGTTCACCACCTCTCCCCATTGAAACAATCCAGTAATGAAGTATATGTCCTCCACCTCTATAATGAGGGACATCCCTTTGATATGGAAATACTCTAAGTCTGGATCCCAGTAGTCTACTAGCATCTACAAGAGTTTTGGTTCAGCCCTAAGGCTACCAAGACACCAAAACTTGTATAGCCCACATGCATGTAGATCTTGTTGAGCCATCAAATAACCCTGAATAGCCTCTTCTACATCTCCATGTTCCCTATCCCTCCATTCTAGAACAATCCTGCACATTAAAAATAATTTTTGGTCATTATATACCTTAAAAAACCATGTGCGCGGCCGCATACGCAATTGTTTTCAAAACAACTGCGTATTTACGTGGGTTTGGGAGGTTTTCTGTGTATAGCCAGCCCTATACGTGGAAAAAGCCCCGATTTTTGCATGGGCCAAAACGACCAATTTATATTGGCCTAAAAGTCAAATTTGACCATGGAAATTGAAAAAATTTACATGAAAATGGAAGAGGAGGACATGAGAAGTTACCTGGAACAAACGGTGTCAAATTTCGCTGGACGAAACTCCTAGAATTCGCATTTGAAGTTCTAAGCTCAAATGGGTAAAAATTTCAAATGATATGTAATTTTTGAAATTTTTTACTATTTACAGAAAATTTTTGAAAAATTTGAAATTTTTTACCCCCTTTCTATAGTTTTGAACTGTTTCTGACCATTTTGGACTAATCTGATGATGTAGGAGTCCGTTTTGAGCGTCGTTTTGACCATTGTTTTGACCCGTTCATGCCGCTTTCAGGTATGATGTATAAACTGGGATATAGGTTAGATTTCATATCCATGTACATTTTGCATGACCTTATGACCATTTCATTATAACCTTAGGTGTGAACCCATTCTATCTTGTTACGAAACCTTCTTGCTGTTATAGAAGTGACATGAAGTGAATGGTAGAGCTTGACCATACATGGGTTCCCTAGTTAGTTCCTTTGTTTCATTTGGTCCCCATGCCAAAATTTTTTCCTTTAGGGTGTGAGAGTGCTTTGTATAGTATCGCCATGTCTTTGCACAAGAGCCTCATACTCCTCTTGATCTTTTTTGGCTGGCCTTTGTCCTCAGGAATCCCTTATGTCAAGTTGTTATTGCATTATCATGAGTTTTTCCTGCCTCATTGAGCCTTATGCTGGCTTCCTTGACTTTTATTATCAGCTATATAGCCCAAGCTTGTCTCATGTCTAGCCATGCACAACCATTTTATATATCCTTTGGAGCTTGATTCCCCATTTTTATTTGTAGGGGACTTTCCCCCGAGTGTCATTATCCTACACATGTGTCCTTGCATTGAACATAGGTATGTTTTGCTGCTTGGAACTAGTTTTTTCGCCCATTGACACTCATCTCCTCCTAGTATGTAACTATAAAGCACTTTTATTCTTTTTCAATATTTTCAAAATATTTGAAAAAGTCCAAAAATAAAAAATAAAAAAACCAAAATGTCGGACAAGAAAAGATGTTATATTTGGCAGCAGTCCAGTCGCATCGCCTTTGAACAGAGCACTATATATCACATCCATTGGTTGGGTTAATAGTTTGACTTTAGGATCTGTACTCATTTCTCTAAGTTTACCTCCACCCACTGGTTAAGCTTCCAGTCCCTATGGAGCCTTTGTCGATGCTTTCTATGTCGCAGAGATGTCCCAGTTTTGTATATCGAGTCTATGCTTCCTACATTCAGTCACCATTCACCTTTATGCTCTTGTTCAAAGGAATTTGAAACCTAAGTCGGCCATTCCTCAGTTCTCTTGACTTTGCATGTTGGCCATTCTTGGTACTGATACTGGTTCATGCACTTTATGATTGAGTCCTTCCACATTATACAGCCTTGCTGAGTACCTCATGTTGGATGATTAGGAATGCATTAATGCTCTCCTTCTAGCGGATTTCATCCCATCGAATTCAGATCACTTATTCTGGGATAGGAATCTAGAGTAATTTTTGAGTGCCTTGAGACTTGCAGTCATCAGTGGTAGGTTCTCTCGCCATCGACAATTTTGGGAATACATCAATGTCCCCTGATTAATGGATCCTTTCAAGTGTTCAACCTCAACACATTTATTCACACTTTTTAGTTTTCACTCTAGTACCTTGATTCCCATTTTCATTATCGGTGGGTGATCTCGTGTCTATTAATGGTATACATCAATGAACGGTAATTAGACGATGGACTACTATGTTCGACCTCGACACCTCTATTCTCATAGTAGGACATGTACTCATAGCGGATTGTGTAGAAGACATTCCAGATTGGTGGCATTTCATATATGCTACCTCCTTGATCGTGCCAGTATTCATGAGATTTCAGCTCTCGTGACTTGATTCCAGTATATGTTAGATATTTCTAGCCATTATGGAGATCTTGATCCATTATATATCTTCAGACTTTATGGAGATCATGATCCTTTGTATATCTTCATCATGGAGATTCGGCTCTATCTATATTGTATGTGGCAATGAACACATGTCATATTTTGTATCATGCCTATTCATGGCCATTGTACTCTTATGTATCCGGGACTACTATATCTACTTGCAGTTATGTGAAGAATTTGATCATTGTATTGTACTATTGGATGGCTGGTTCTTCCACCTGGTTCTTCATCACTCCACTTTTGGGATGGATTTATAATGTATTTTGGCCATCGTATGACCCCTTTGACCTCACACGTTAGGGGGCATATGTTACAACTGATTTTACCACACATGGTGGATCACACTTTTATGGTTTTCCCTGTCCCTCTGCAGACTCTTTAGACCCCATGGACCATTTTTGTACGTTTGATGTTTCCAAGATCATCCCTAAAAACATGCATTAAACCCATGTACATCGGGATGTGTTCAAAAGACCAAATAGTTTTGGAGTTTTTCTTGATGTGGATTTGAATCACTTGTCTCTTGGCCTTCCATATGCCTTGAGATTGCTTGGATTTGAGCTTCCATTACCTCATTTAAGCACTATATAAGGAACCTTTTAAATAAATTGAAGGGGGAGGAATTGAAGAGCAAGAAAACTATAGTCCATTGTTGCTGGAGCTTATACTTGAGTCTGCATCCCTTTGTACCTTGGATAACTTTATGTTCTTCCCAATATTTCCTTTGTTTGTGAAATTGCAATCGAGAGATGGAGGATTGAAGTGGTGGAGGCCTAGGTGGAGGACTTAGTTTCTCCTATTCGCAGACATGTCAACAGAGGTTGTCACTATTGTAATCTTTGATTTATATTAATAGAAATATCTTTTCCTGTCCAATAATGTGTATTTAAATGAGTATTGAATCCATGGATGCTTTTAAATGTGTATATGTTATTGATTATATATGCTAGAGTAGGTCTAACATAATTATATAGCATGCTTGTCTTGTTTGCTAAATGTTGAGTGAGCAAATTATCAATACAAGCGAGAGTGGAAAAGCTCAATGGGGATCTACATAAACCGTCCGGAATAAGGTATGTTTCAAGATCCTTTAGTGTTAGATGTTTGGTTTCTCTTGCATATAGGAAATGATTGATTTCTGTGGTCACTCTGTCTATTGTGGTACCCCAAGCCATAGGAATTTTTCTCCGTAACAGAATTGGCGACCATACTAGGGAGTTCCTAGTCATTTCCTTTGGGGGTTTTATTGGTATTTAATGTTCTTGAATTGCTTTGATTTCTTTGTTTCCGAGTCGGGTATGGGGGCATGTTTTCCTGGTAGTGTCTAGTAGGAGTAAATTTTGTCTCAGGTTGTTTGTTTACCTTCTTTTTTATCTCTTTTTCTTCCTGTATGTGAGTTTTTGCTTCACAGTCGCGTGTACACACGGTTTTTACTAGGATTTCCAAATATATACACGGGTTTTCTGGACACAGTCGCGTATGCCCTGAGTTTTTCCTTTTAGGGGAAGATTAAGTGTTGCTAGGTGAGTTTTGATAATTGCTGAGTCACCTTGGATGCTTCTAGATTCTGTATACACCTCTATTTCTGACCAGAGATGCTTTTTAGGTTGAATTTTTTAAGAATGTTCTTGTCATTTCATTTTTTATTTTTTGTTTTGGGATTAGTGCATTAGGTCTCTTTTGCTTTAGTGCTTTGCATGGGTGCTGTTTGATAGTGCTTGCAGAGTCTGGGGATGGTAGAGTCATTCTTTTGCTTTATTATCTCATTTTAATTCAAAAAATTACAAAAATATTTGCTTCTTTGCATCATTATGCATCATTGCATTTTGCATTTTGCATGGTACTTGCACTAGGTTTGCTTGGAGAAGTATTAGTCAGACTTTCATATAGGAATGATTGTATTTTTCATTTGAAGGAAAAATTTTCATTTCACGTAGTAGCATACCCCATTTTTCATTTGACACAATGCATTTGTATTGATTGTTAGGTGTGCATTTTACTTGTTGTTGTGTCATAACACCATTAGTTGCACGATCATTTACCCTTTTGAGTAATAAGCCAATTAAAATCAACGCATAATAAAATGAATTACACTATTTTATTTTATAGGGTACACCAACAAGATTAGGTTTTAGGGTCTTGGAATAGTTCATTGTGAGTAAATTCTCCAAGATCACTAAACAAAAACATGTATGTGTCTGTCTAGGTGAGAGTGTGAAATTCCTTGGTATAATTAGTGTTTCTCAGGATCCTCCTCTTACAAGGGAGTTAAGCATGAGGAAGTGTGAGTGGTTATTGATTGGGATGACCCCTAGTCATAATTGAGTAGCACCAGAGATATTTCCAGGATTGTATTCGTATCTGGGGGCTCTTTCAGAAGTTTTGGGCTTTGCTACCCTGCCCATACGGTCAATCCTGCCTACGACTGTCCACCTGATCATTGATTATCTTGAGATGACCTTAGTTTCCTTACCTAGGTTATTGAAGGGGTACTTCGCAGAGGTTATTCTGTAGGTGTCCCGGCCATGTTGGGGTTGGACAACATAGTCGCTTTATGCGTTGAAGCAAAGGGCCACAATAATTGGTTACGAACCTTTGCTTGTTGTGTATGGGAGTCTCAAGCCTCTCCTAAGTGAGACATACCTGATTCATTTGGGAGCTCACATATCCTACCCTTGCTTGCTTGTGATTTGGATGTACATTATATAGGTGTATGCTCAGTGCACACTAGTTTGCCTAGGGTTTGTGTAATTAGATAGAGTATTTTTCATTTTTTTGAGTCATTGTGGATTCGGGTGTGGTACTTCGTCATTCTCGTCATTTAGCAAGACTTTCACCTTCCACATATCCTCTTCCTTTGGAAGAGAGAAATAGATAGTCCAGGCGGACTACTTCTCACATTGATTCACATATGATGGGATATCACGAGGATGAGATTCCTAAGATGTCTTCTCTACCTCAAGAGGTTGGGGAAGAAGATCCTACTCCTATATATGATCCTTCACCATATATACCTTCACATTCCGGTTATGATCCCTCATTCAAATGTCACCAGTATTGGTTTCTGGGCGAAGAGACTCACCATGAAACCGCAATAACTAGTCATGTTAGTTATGGCATGCCTGATATCCCTACACATGATCTGACACATCATGCCGAGTCAGAAATTAAACCTAGCACTATGCCTGGGGGCACTCCTATTCCTTTCCATGTGGAGAGATTTGGGAGCACTAGTCACATTGCACCTTCCATCCCGGCGGTGGATGCTACCTCATGTGCCCATCCTAGACCTAATGTTAGTAGTCATATGTAGATATGAGAACCAAGACGAGTGACCATAGGGAATACCACTTATATCCCTTCACATGTCCCTTCATCCTCAATTCCTACTCCTTCGAATTCATTTTTGACAAACCTTACTCCCCCTCATTCACGTGGTCCTTTGGGTCGGAATGTTGCTACTAGTCAGGTTCATACTGTGACTGCTCGCACAGTAGTATCTCAGATTCAAGTGTCTCTTGTTGTCTCAAAAGGTCATATTCCTGTTTTGGGATCATCTTATGGTCCATCATAACGAGTTGCCCATATCCCTACTTATGGAGCTTCTCATGGGATATCCCATGGGACATCTTATGGAGCTTCTCATGGACAAGCTTATGGACCGTAGTATGTATAGATCTATCAACCTTATGGGTACAGGGATCAACAACCCACTTACTCCTCTAATTATGGATTTGTAGCACCACATAGTCAAGGTACACCACATCATAATGCTTCCATGCCACCCTACACAGGTCAAATGGGAGGAGGATATTATGGCCAAGGCCATGGTATTTATAGTAGTCAACCTTATATGAACCAAAAATATCAGGGAGCATGGCATAAACCAGCTCAACCTACGCTCCCTTTCCTCGCAACATTAAATTTACCTGACTTATCAAGACTAATGAACGATCCAGTATCTCATGACCCGGCTTGGCTGGTTGTCCCTACCAAGCTTCCCTCAGACATTCCCAAATTTGAGGGCAAACCAAGAGAAGATTCTAGTGAACACGTCACTACTTTTCACCTTTGGTTCTCTTCCAACTCCTTACATGATGACTCAATCTGCTTAAGGATATTTCAATGCACCCTCACCGGGCCTGCAATGAAATGGTACATAGAGTTATTGAGGGGGGCAATCGTTTTGTTCAATGATATTGCTATGAATTTCCTCAATCACTTCCAAATACCAGTGCATTACGACGTTGGTATAGAACTCTTGTCGACATTTCGACAGGACAAAGCCACACATATCTTGGACCATATTCAAGAGTGGTGTAGACGGAAGAGGTTAATTAAAGATTTCATACCATCAGAGTTTCTCCTTGAGTGTTTCCTTAAATCGTTGCTACCTTACATCGTGAAGGATGTTTCTACATCCGAACTTCAGAACGAGGAACAAGCAATTTTTAGGGCATAGGAATTGGATTTGATTTATGCTCAATCCAAACTATTATATGAGATCATACCTAATGCTCTGCGTTCTAGTTTTGATCCCAAGGTCAAACCTAGACCACATGCCGATGGAATTGTGGGTTGTACAAGTGCGAAACCTACGGATTCAGTTGCGAAACAAGTGAGTCAATTATCTATTAATAAATCTATGTCGAGATAAGTTATGGCTTCATCTCAACCCACTCAAACGATGAGTGTACTTTCCATGCAATCGTCGAACCAAAAGGGCAACAAGCAGCCCGGAAGGAATAAGAAAAAGGGTAAAAACAATTGTAAGGGTGGGAACAAGAATGAAAATGTCAAATTTAATTAAAAAGAAAGACTATAATGCGGGGGGGACAAGCAGTCTAAATGTAAGGTTAAGTTTCCTTGCAAATTGTGTAAGGATGACTACCTCACTCACTTATGCCCTCGTATGGAAGACGCCTCGAGATTCATAGCACAGGGCCCAGCTGTACTGACCAATCCTTTACTCCATAGTCAAAATATGAACTCGAGGACCCATGATCCTCATTTTGCATCGGGTGGAGATCAAAATCTACCAGAAACCAATACTGGTCATGGGTACATCAACATGGTGCGTGCTACTAAGGTTGTGACTCGTGCAAAAGACTATGCTTCGTCACAACAAGACCTTGGGAAGGAAACTCTTCCTATCAAGAGCCCTTTGCATATTGAAAAACTTATGGATAAACTTGATATTGCACCTCGCATTCCTAAGGGAGTCCTAAAGCATTCGGGACACAACGATAATGCCCAAGCCTCCCAGAACTATTCTGTTGTCGAGGATTTGGGCCAAACTCCTTGTCCGATGTTTGTGCTTGAAGTTCTTAAGAGTTGTCCTTCGCAAAGGAAAGCTTTGCTTTCTACTCTTGGGGTGAATGATGATAAATCTTCTTCTGTCATCAAATTTGAAACCATGGGACTACAACCTCGCTTTCCTTACTACGTGTCTCTCTTGATTCATGTATAATGTCTTAACATGACCGTCAAACGCATTGTGATTGATGAAGGCGTTGCTGCTTCTGTGATGTCTTTGTCGTGTTGGAAGGGTTTGAGTTCTCTTGAGTTGTATAAATCCGCTACCATGTTGACTACCTTTGATGGTAAATCATTTCAGATGCACATAATTATTCCTTCTCTTAAGGTCCGTTTAGGAGGGAAGATCGTCATGATCAAGGTTGAGGTGGTTGATGCACCCCTTGATTACAATCTTTTACTGGGTTAGAATTGGATGTATAGTATGCAAGCCATAGCCTCTTCTCTATTTCGAGTTGTATGCCTTTCCATTTAATGGGAATATTGTTATGATTGATCAGACATCATTCAAAAATTCAAGTGTTAGTGCATCGTCGGGAGCTTCTATCCCGATTATCGATCATTCTCAACCGGCAACTGGGAGTGTGGGTGTAGGCATGTATCCATCCATTATGGGGATATTTATTGTCCTGCACCCATCCTTATGATTGGATCTAGTTTTGATGGGGCTTCATATTCATTGAATTCGGTGTCTTTTCGCACTACCCATATGGAAGATCCTTGGATTCTTCCTACACCGAGTCCTTTGAATGGACCTATCGTAATAGATGTGCCATTGCCTATAGCAATGATTGCATATCAAGCGAATCTTGATGGTGTTGCAGAGCCTAGTCCTTCCTCTTCATGGATAGAGGAGGAGGACACGTATGTGTTTCCTACATGGGCAGTTGAGTCCTCTCATGCACATGATTTCCTTGATAGTGTTTTTCCATCAGATGAAGCTATTATTGAGGCCATGTCTAGGGTTGAGCCACCTTGGGAAGAGTTACATCATAGATATTATTTTCTTCTCAAGCTTTCCCGTTTGGAGCATGAGTAATTTAGGGAGATTCTTAGTGAGAGGATTGGTAGCCACGTGGTTCCATTAAGCTCTCTTGGTTAGATGGTTGATGGGAACATGGCGAATATATCACCTACTATTCCTATCAACATCTCTCATGATCCTGGCAAGATTGAGAATGTCTATATTGGGGCAAAATGTTCCCATGCTGAGATTCAGGAGTATACCAAGCCGTTCAAATAATTTTGTGACATATTTGCTTGGTCATACAAGGAAATGCCAGGTATCGATCCTTGTATTGTCGAACATGAAATTAATACCTATCCAAATGCGAAGCCTGTTCGACAACGTTTGCATGCGGTGAATCCTAGAAAAGCACCCGCGATTAAGGCCGAGATAGAAAAGCTGTTAAAATTTGGTTTTATCTATCTCGTTCCCTTGACGGAGTGGGTCTCAAACCCCGTTTCAGTTGATAAGAAGCAGGGAATGATCCGTATATGCACTGATTTCCATGATTTAAATCGTGCTTGTCCTAAGGATAATTTTTCCACACCATTTATTGATCAAATTTTGGATGAGTGTGCAGGAAGCGAGGTATTTTCCTTTATGGATGGATTTTTCGGATATAATCAGATTCAGATCAAACCCGATGATCAACACAAAACTGCATTTATTTTTCCTTGGGGTACGTTTGCATATCGAAAGATGCCTTTCGGTCTTAAAAACACCGGAGCCACATTTTATCAGGCTATGACCTTGATTTTTCACGATCTCAAATCGATTATTGAAGAATTTCTGGATGACCTTGCTACTCATTCTCGGCTGAGAGTGCATCATTCCTACCATTTGAGATTAGTATTCAAAAGATGCAGCCACTACCAGGTGGTTAAATCCACATAAGTGCATCTTTTGTGTGAAGTTTGGTTGCTTGCTAGGATTCATCATTTCCAAGGAGGGTATAAGAGTCAATCCCTTAAAGGTTGAGGCAATACTTCAATTGTCTCCCCCGAGAAATATTAGACATCTTCAATGTTTGCAAGGCATGGAAAATTTCTTACGGAGATTCATGGTTAACTTTTCCAATTTGACTACAGGATTTATGTGTCTTTTAAAGAAGGACACTACCTTTTGCTGGGATGATCAAGCCCGGGAGTCCTTTGATGCTCTTAAGTGAGCCTTAGCATCGGCCCCCATGCTTAGTCCACCTGACTATAGCCATGAATTTTTGATTTATGTGGCCGGGTCCATGGAGATGATTGGTATGGTTTTGGTTCAGGAGGATGAGGAGCTCCATGAGCATGTCATATATTATTTGATATGAAACCTTATAGATGTGGAAATCCATTATTCCCATGTGGAGAAACTTGCCTTAGCTACCGTTCATGCGGTTCAGAGATTGAGACACTACATTCTCCTTCGCTAGAACTTGGTGGTAGCTCATGTCAATCCATTTCAGTTTGTCCTCACTAGAAGGATGATTAAGGGAAAGTATAATAAATGGATTGTTATTTTGCAAGAATTCGATCTCGATTTTGTTTCAGGGAAATTGAAGAAATCATTAATTTTTGCGGAGCTCATTTTCGATTTCTCAAGGGAGGAGGAGGAGGAGGTTTATGAGGATACATTTGTCGATGAGCATATTTTCTTGATCTCAACTTTGGATCCATGGTATGGGGATATTATCATATATTTACAAACGTTGAAGGTCCCTACTCACCTTTCACGGGATGAGCGATGATGATTATATCACGTATCTAAGAACTACCTTATAGTGGATAACACTTTGTACCGCCTTCGGGTAGATTCCATTTTACGTCATTGTTTAACCCATGAAGAGGCTGAGGTTGTGCTGAATGATTGCCATGGAGGGGCATGTGGTGGTCATTTATCTGGGCTTTCTACAACCCAAAAAATATTGAGAGTGGGATATTTTTGGTCGTCGATCTTTAAAGATTGTGTTAATGTGGTCAAGAAGTGTCACCCTTTCTAGGTGTTTGCATGCAATATGCGCTCACATCCTGCCCCGTTACATCCAATTATCACCGTGGGTCCCTTCACCAAGTGGGGGATTGACCTCATGGATTGCAACCTAGCTTCGGCTGGGGGGCATCATCATATTATAGTGGCTGTTGATTATTTCACGAAATGGGCTGAGGCTATGCCCACGATAAAATCCAATGGTGAGATAGCTGCGCATTTTTTATTCAACCAAATTATTATTCGGTTTGGTATTTCGAAAGAGCTTATCACTAACCATGGTAGGCACTTTCAGAATTGAATGATGGAAGAGTTGGCCTTGAAGTTAGGGTATAAGCAGGAGAAATTCTCTTCTTATTACCCTCAAGCGAATGGACAGGTTGAAGTAGTGAACAAATCACTTAAATCCATTCTCCAATGAGCCATTGCATAAAGAAAAATGAATTGGCATATCATGTTATATCCTGCTTTGTGGGCCTATAGGACCGCGGTTAAGACTACCACTGGTTTTTCTCCATATCAGATCGTACATGGAGTGGAGTCTGTCTTATTGGTTGAATACGAAATCCCTTCATTGAAGCTAGCCATAGAGATTTTACCAGACACTTCCACATTGGAGGAATGTTTGGTCCACTTAGAGCAGCTTGATGAGCAGCGCAGAGATGCTTTAATGGATCTAGAAGTAAATAAGCATCGCGTTAAGGTCCAATATGATAAGTCTATCCATCTGAGGAGGTTTAGTGAAGGAGATTTGGTCCTTTTGTGGGACCAAGCTAAAGAATCCTTGGGGGAAAGGAAGTTTAATCCCATGTGGCATGGTCCTTACATGATCAAACTCATGTTAAAGAAGGGCACCTATGAGCTGGTGGATTATGAAGGGACAACCTTGTTGTAGCCTAGAAATGGGATCTATCTTAAAAATTACTATGCATGATCTTCAGCCAGGGCTGATTATTTTATATTATTGTACAGTTTTTTGCATAGTTATATTTTCTTATGGTGATCAGGTTTGTTGATTGGCTTTCATTTCTTATGGCAGATGTCAATGGAGTCTTCCGCTTACATAGGATTTTCTGATGGTGCTAGCTATCACACTCAACACTCATCCTCTGCTGCTTGTGTGATTTATACTCCTACGAGTCAGGTATTGTCTTCAGGAGGTGTATGTTTACGGCCTTCTTCGAACAATGTTGCTGAGTATAGTGCCATTATTGAGCTATTACGAGATGCCATTTCACATGGTGTTCTCTCTCTTGAGGCACGTCTTGATTCGTAGTTAGTAGTGTCACATCTCAATGGCTTGTATCATATTAGGGATCCGATATTATTACGAAGATTCTTACGTGTGAGATTGTTAGAACGACAATTTGATAACATAACATACATACATGTTCCAAGAATTTTTAATCAAGTTGCTGACTCATATGCTAACTATGTGTTAGATTGGAATTTGTTTCATAGACCATAAGCACATCACAAACATACATTTTTACACACATGTAAATAAATAAAATCGATCATCATAAATTTTTTTCATTAAACATCCAAAATTTGACATCATAATACATAAGTGTCATAATACAAAAATGGGGATTTCGAGCGACCAAAATATAATACACGATAGTACAAAAATGAATCACTATCAGGTCTCTAAGCCTATGGTGGAGGAGGAGGGGTATTCTGATCATGGTAGCACACCACGGCTCTAGCTAGTCATCAGAAAAACCGAACCCATGCTCGTGGTACCCCAACCACATGACACTGCATGGCCTCAGGCAAGTCCTCGACTTGTGCCATGGGTACCTGGTGTGTCAATCGTACAAAGTTTGTGTGGCTGATTTGGAGCATCCGCTCCACATCCACACTCATGATATCATCTCCTCTTCCCCTCCGTCTATGATGAGGGAAGCCGTCAAGCCACTGTGGTCGAACATCTGCATACATATGACAGATTTTCACTATGTGTCGTCACACCAAAACATGTCTTTTGATTCTATATATAAAAAAACACAAAAAATTTAATAATTCAAAAAACTTTAAAAAGAGGATTTGTTATTCGTTACCAATGTCACCGTATGCTGCTCCTGGTGGTAGGGACATGTCGGGATCTCCCCAGAAATCTATTCCTGCATAGGGATAAATCATTGATGGCAATAATTTGCCATCGCCACCATGGAAATAAATTAGTTGGGTAGGGGTTAGACACCCTACCTTCGCCCAGTCTATGGATAGCATCTGTCGAATTTCATTGGGCTGGATCTCGAACTCCGTGAGGAGGAACATCAGCTCTGGGGATTAGCCCTGAAACACGCTCAAAGAAGAACGTGCTTAGTATACTACCGAAACTGAAGTTTCGTACTCTACCCATCTTGCAGTCATTAAGATGCTGCTTCATGTTACTCAACAACACAATTCTCCAATCGTAAAATGTGGGTCTCATACACTCCACTACATAGAACATCAATGGCTGCGAGGCTCGGTGGAGTGATTTTAGACTAGCTATCCTTCTGAGCGCCAATAGTATGGCCTTTAGTCCTAGCACCTAGATGGAGTTTTTCCGAATTTGACTCCCAACCTTTTTCATGTTTGGAAAATAGTATACTGCAATGTACTCATCAATGGTGAGGCCACCTTCTGGCCCGCAAGAGCGTAGGTTCACCACCTCTCCCTGTCGGGACAATACAGTAATGAAGTATATGTCCTCCACCTTTATAGTAAGGGACATCCCATCGATATGGAAATACTCTGAGTCTGGATCCCAGTAGTCTACTAGCATCTACAAGATTTTTGGTTTGGCCCTTAGGCTACCAAGACATCAAAACTTATATATCCCACATGCATGTAGAGCTTGTTTAGCCATCAAATCACACCAAACAACCATCTCCATGTTCCCTCTCCCTCCATTCTAGAACCATCTTGCACATTAAAAATAATTTTTGGTCATTATATACCTTAAAAAACCATGTGTGCAGCCACATACGTGACTGTTTGCAAAACAACCGCGTATGTACACAGGTTTGGGAGGTTTTTCCGCGTATAGCCAGCCCTATACGTGGAAAAAGCCCCGATTTTCACGTGGGCCAAAACGACTAATTTATACTGGCCTAAAATTCAAATTTGACCATGGAAATTGAAAAAAATTACATGAAAATGGAAGAGGAGGACATGAGAAGTTACCTGGAACAAACGGTGTCGAATTTCGCTAGACGAAACTCTCGGAATTCGCGTTTGAAGTTCTGAGCTCAAATGGGTAAAAATTTCAAATGATATGTAATTTTTGAATTTTTTACTATTTATAGAAGATTTTTGAAATTTTTGAAATTTTTTACCCCCTTTTTATAGTTTTGAACCGTTTCTGAGCATTTTGGATTGTTTTGGACTAATCTGATGATGTAGGAGTCCGTTTTGAGCGTCGTTTTGACCATTGTTTTGAACCGTTCATGCCGCTTTCAGGTATGATGTCTAAATTGGTATATAGGTTAGATTTCATATCTGTGTGCATTTTGCATGACCTTATGACCATTTCATTATAACTGTAGGTGTGAATCCATTCTATCTTGTTACAGAACCTTCTTACTATTATAGAAGTGACATGATGTGAATGGTAGAGCTTGACCATACATGGGTTCCCTAGTTAGTTCCTTTGTTGCATTTGGTGCCCATGCCGACATTTTTTCCTTTAGGGTGTGGGAGTCCTTTGTATAGTATCACCATGTCTTTGCACAAGAGCCTCATACTCCTCTTGATATTTTTTGGCTGGCCTTTGTCCCCAGGACTCCCTTATGTCAAGTTGTAATTGCATTATCATGAGTTTTTCCCGCCTCATTGAGCCTTATGCCGATTTCCTTGACTTTTATTATCAACTATATAGCCTGAGCTTGTCTCATGTCTAGCCACACAGAGCCATTTTATATATCCTTTGCATCTTGATTCCCCATTTTTACTAGGAGGGGACTTTCCCTCAAGTGTCATTATCCTACACATGTGTCCTTGCATTGAGCATAGGTATGTTCCGCTGCTTGGAACTAGTTTGTTTTCCCATTGACACTCGTTTCCTCCTAGTCTGTAACTATAAATCACTTTTATTCTTTTTCAATATTTTCAAAATATTTGAAAAAGTCCAAAAAAAAAAACCCAAAAAGCCGGACAAGAAAAGATGTTATCTTTGGCAGCAGTCGAGTCATTTCTCCTTCGAATAGAGCACTGTATATCACATCCATTGGTTGGGTTAATACGTTGACTTTAGGAGCTGTACTCATTTCTTTTAGTTTATCTCCACCGACTGGTTAAGCTTCTAGTCCCTATGGAGCCTCTGTCGATGCCTCCTATTTCGTAGAGATGTCCTAGTTTTGTATATCGAGTCTATGCTGCCTACATTTAGTCACCATTCGCCTTTATGCTCTTGTTCGAAGGAAGTTGAAACTTGAGTCAGCCATTCCTTAGTTCTCTTGACTTTGCATGTCGGCCTTTCCCTGTACTGATACTGGTTCATGCACTTTATGATCGAGTCCTTCCACATTATACAGCCTTGCTGAGTACCTCGTGTTGGATGATGAGGGATGAATTAATTCCCTCCTTCCAGCGTGTTTCATCCCATCGATTTCAGATCATTTATTCTGGGATAGGAATCTAGGGTCATTTTTGAGTGCCTTGAGACTTGCAGTCATCAATGGTAGGTTCTCTCACCATCGACAGTTTTGGGAATACATCAATGTCCCCTAATCAATGTATCCTTTCAAGTGTTCAACCTCAACACATTTATTCACACTTGTTAGTTTACACTCTAGTACCTTGATTCCCATTTTCATTATCGATGGGTGTTCTCGTGTCTATTAATGGTATACATCAATGACTGGTAATCAGACGATGGACTACTATGTTCGACCTAGACACCTCTATTCGCATAGTAGGACATGTACTCGTAGAGGATTGTGTAGAAGACCTTTTAGATTGGTGGCATTTCATATATGCTACCTCCTTGATCATGCCTGTGTTCATGAGATTTCAGCTCTTGTGACTTGATTCCAGTATATGTTAGATATTTCCAACCATTATGGAGATCTTGATCCATTATATATCTTCAGCCTTTATGGAGATCATGATCCTTTGTATATCTTCACCATGGAGATTCTGATCTATCTATATTGTACGTGGCAATGAACACACATGTAATATTTTGTATCATGCCTATTCATGTCCATTGTACGCTTATGTATCTGGGACTGCTATATCTACTTGCAGGTATGTGTAGAGTTTGATCATTGTATTGTATTGTTGGAAGGCTGGTTATTCCACCTGTTTCTTCATCACTCCACTTCTGGTATGGATTTATAATGTATTTCGGCCATCGTATGACCCCTCTGACCTCACACATTAGGGGGAATCTATTACAACTGATTTTACCACACATGGTGGATCACACTTTTATGGCCTTCCCTATCCCTCTGCAGACTCTTTAGACCCTATGGACCATTTTTGTACCTTTTATGTTTCCAAGATCATCCCTAAAAACATGCATTATTTTCTATACGCTACTTTTAAACCTATTCTCGCATATATACGCGGATTTGACCCTTAAACCCGTGTACATCAGGATGTGTGCAAAAGGCCAAATAGTTTTGGAGTTTTCCTTGATGTGGATCTAAATCACTTGTCTCTTAGCCTTCCATATGCCTTGAGATCGCTCGGATTTGACCTTCCATTACCTCATTGAAGCACTATATAAGGAACCCTTTGGATACATTGAAGGGGGACGAATTGAAGAGCAAGAAAACTATAGTCCATTGTTGCTGGAGCTTATACTTAGTCTGAATCCCTTTGTCCCTTGGAGAAATTTGTGTTCTTCCCAAGATTGCTATCAAGATATGGAGGATTGAAGTGGTGGAGGCTCAGGTGGAGGACTCAGTTTCTCTGATTCGCAGACATGCCGACAGTGGTTGTCACTATTGTAATCTCTGATTTATATTAATAGAAATATCTTTTCCTGTCCAATAATGTGTATTTAAATTAGTATTGAATCCATGGATGCTTTTAAATGCTTATATGTTATTGATTATATATTCTAGAGTAGTTCTAACACAATTATATAGCATGCTTGTCTTGTTTGCTGAATGTTGAGAGAGAAAATTATCAATACAAGCGAGAGTGGAAAAGCTCAACGAGGATCTACATCAACCGTCTGGAATAAGGTATGTTTCGAGATCCTTTAGTGTTAGATGTTTGGTTTCTCTTGTATATAGGAAATGATTGATTTTTGTGGTTACTCTGTCTGTTGTGGTACCCCAATCCATATTAATTTTTCTTCGTAAAAGTAGTTATTCATATGACAAACCAGTAGAGAAGAAGGATGAAAATCCTTCTTCCGAGAAAGTTCCTTCTACTAGTTCTCCTTCATCTTCATCTAATGACCCTCTTATGATAGAAAATCCTAATCTTGATTTAATTTTACGACC
The DNA here is from genome assembly GCA_001517045.1 of Pseudotsuga menziesii. NCBI lineage: Eukaryota > Viridiplantae > Streptophyta > Pinopsida > Pinales > Pinaceae > Pseudotsuga > Pseudotsuga menziesii. Next base: position 116,902 of record LPNX010760083.1, on the reverse strand, counting down.
ACCTAAGGCTACCCTCAGGAATGCTGTTTTCAAGCCCAATGCCTAAGCTACACAATTCTATTGTGTTGTTGAATATTTATCTTAGGCACCTTGCACGATGTCTACCCTGGAGGTACTCCAAATTTGTCTAATGCAGCGTAAAAACTTGCTAACGAGTTTGGGGGCATTAGAGCCATATAAAACTAACTTGATTCATTTCAATGTAAATAAATATAAATCCATATTACCTTACCAACTCACATTTCAAATTGCCTCTAGAGTAGTTGGGAGAAAGGTCCATTAGACCATTCTGGATGAGGGAGCTTCAACCTCAGTCTTGTCTATAGCTTGTTGGAGAGAGGTTGGGTCTCTCGAGCTTAAAAAGTATCCTACAATGTTAAAATATTTTGATGGATGACGTTTCCAACCTCATGGTCTGTTACCATCCCTTTCAGTCAAGCTTGGGGGAAAAAATGTTTCCATTCAGGTGGAAGTAGTTGATGCCCCGTTATATTACAATCTCCTATTGGGGAGAAACTAGTTCTATTCCATGACTATCATCGCTTCGGAATTATTTCAAACTCCTGAGTTTCCTCATTTGGGAAAAATTGTAACTATTGATCAACTTGAATTTTGTTCATTGGATCTTACTACTCCCACTGTGAATAACATCCCTATGCTAGGTCATTCCCCTCCTCCTTATCAGTCGATTGGGGTAGGTGTGATGAAGGATTCAACCCTTATGGTAGTGTTTCCTTCCACCCCTCCTAGTACAAAAGTAATGACCATGAACATGATTTCCATGACTAGTTATAGTACCAAGGGAAAAGAAGTTGTTGTGTCATCCTCTCTTGTCCCCTATGAAGCACTGTATAATGTTGTCCAATTTTCCTCCGATGTCCATCCATGTGATCTTCATTTTGTAGCTTCGGATCCCTACCACTTTCCCTACTGGCTAGAACCCTCTCTTCCCACTCTAGACCATCTCACACAGAATTTTCCTTCAGACAAGTCTATCATGGAGATCTTGAGTGTGAATGAACCTGTATGGGAAGATCACCATCATCGATCTTCTTTTCTTCCCAATGCCAGTTTGGTAGGTTTTGACCTTGAATCACTTATCAGTACTAATATTGTCACCCATCCAAAAACACCTGTGTTGTTGCAAGACACATATTTCGAAGGAAATATTTGCAACATCACTAAGACAAACCTGATTGACATATCAGTTAAGCCCGAAACCATTGAGCACGTTCACGTAGGCTAGAACTACTTGATGGAAGAATCTGAAAGTTTTAGAGCTCTTTTCAAGGAATTTTGTGATATTTTTTCTTGGACTTATGAGGAGATTCCCAAGATTGATCTGTCAATTATCATACATGAGTTTAAAACCTATCCCATGGTAAATCCTGTCCGAAAAAAAATACGTCAAGTCCATCCTAGGAAGGCTGCGGCTATCAAAGCTGAAGTGGAAAAAATTATGGAGGGGTTTATTTATCCCGTACCCCTGATGGAATGGGTATCTAACATTGTCCCTGTAACAAAAAAGTAGGGCACTATTAGAGTCTGGATTAATTTTTGAGACTTGAATAAGGCTTGTCCTAAGGACAATTTCTTGACTCCACATATCGATCAGATCATTGATAATTGTGATGGGAGCGTCACCTTTTCTTTTGTGGATTGTTTTTTTGGCTACAATCAGATAAATATTCTACCCGTCAATCAACATAAAACGGTCCTAATTTTCCCGTGGGGAACCTTCATGTATCAAAAGTTACCTTTTGGCCTAAAGAATACTGGAGCTACATTCCAATGAGCCATGTCCTATTCCTTTCATGATATCAAGAACATAGTGGCACCGTAGCTTGATGGTCTCCCCTCTCATTCACAGCAATGAGAGGACCACCTAGGGAACCTTAGAGACATTTTCCTTAGGTGTCGTCATTATAACACATGGCTCAATCCACAAAAGTGTGTCTTTTGTGTAGAGATTGGACTCCTTCTTGGCTTCATGGTTTCCAAATATGGCATCCAAATTGATCCTCTGAAAATTGCTGCTATCTTGGCCTTACCTGCCTCGACAAACCTTATTGAAATCCAAAGTTTGCAAGGGAAGGAAAACTTTCTTCGCCATTTCATGTGCAACTTCGCTGAGAAAACACATGGTTATATGTGTCTCCTGAAGAAGGACACTTCGTTCTTTTGGGATGAACAGGCCCAACTATCCTTTGATAATCTGATGCATGCTTTGAACCATTCACCCATGATACACCCCCCAGATTATTCAAAGGAGTTTCTCTTGTATGTAGTTACCTCTGCTACTACCATCATAATGGTTCTAGCACTGGACAATCCCACTGGCCAAGAACACGTGATATATTACATGAGTAAGAGTCTCATTGACTCCAAAATCCGTTACTCGCATGTGGAGAAGTTAGCTTTGGCCATGATCATTGTTGTTCAGAAATTTTTTCATTACATTCTGCTTCATACCACAAATGTACTCGTAGATCAAGACTGTATGTACTACATTCTGACCAGTTAGGTACTAGGGGGAAAATATTCTCATTGGATTGTTATCCTATAGGATTTTGAACTTGAGTTCACCAAGGCTACTTTGAAGAAATCCTTGGTTTTTGCGGAGCTAATGTGTGACCTTCCCTGTGCTTTGTTGATGTATTTGTAACTTGGAATGTATTCATCTATGTATCTTATGTATTGTAACTTGATGTTTATTTCAGGATGTATCTATTATGTAATTGAGTCATGTTTTCATGCCTTGATGTTCCGATTGGGAGAATCAATAATGTAAACAACTCATGTCAAGTCATAGTGGGTAACCCTTCGATTATCTAAGGGTTAAAGTCCCTGCAATTCTGTGGCACTAGGGTTATTAGACTCTCCAAGTAGAGGTCGGCCCTAGTATGGTTTTAGTCATGTCGGGATTAGTATAAATAGAGAGTTGGACTCTCTATTTAGCACACAACATTCACACACTCAAGTGTAGCACATAGTTGAGGAAGAAGAAGACACTGGGGCTAGACAAGAAGAATATTACTCCTGTCGGGAGTGCATCTTACTGTTTTGGGGTTTTACCTTTTTGTACTGATTCTATCTCGAGGAAGTTGCGAGGTTTTCTCCTTTATGGTTTCCCTGAGGAAAAACACTGTGTTCATTGTCTCTTGTGTTTGATTGCTGTACTTGTTATTCTCTCAGTTAAAGATCCTAATAATGCTAGCTTAATATTGAAAAACTAACATGGTATCAGAGCTAACCTGAGAAGAAGACACTGTGCAGCTGGGAGAACTAGGGCTTCCTAGTTTGTGGATCTTGTTACGGAGAGAAATTTCTATGGCTTGGGGTACCACAATAGACAACTTGACTCCATAAATCAATCCTTTCCAATATGCAATAGAAATTAAATGTCTAACACTAAATGATCAGACCTCGTACCTTATTCTGGATGGTTGAATTAGATCCCCATTGAGCTTTCCAATCTTCAGCTTGAATTGCTATATTACTTCCTCAACAACAAGTAAACAATACAAGCATTCTATATATCATGGTGTTAGATCTATTCTAGCATATATAATCAATAATGTAAAAGCATTTGACATGATCCCATGGATAAAATATTCATTCAAATACACATCATTGGACATGAAAATATATTTCTATTAATATAAATTAGAGATTACAAGATACAACCTCTGACGGCACGTCTGCCAATTGGAGAAACTAAATCCCCCACTTGGGCCTCCACCACTTCAATCCTCCATCCCTCGATAGCAAGCTCACAAGCAAAAGGCAAGCTTGGGAAGAATACAAAAGTGCTCCAAGGGGCAAAGGGATGCAGACTCAAGCAAAAGTTTCGACAACAATGGACTATAGTTTCATTGCTCTCAATTCTCTCTTATTGCCTTCAATGTACCAAGGGGTTCCTTATATAGCTTTCAAAGGGGTAATGAAAGGTCAAATCTGAGTGATATCAAGGAATATGGAAGGCCGGGAGTCAGATGAGTCAGATCCATGTCAAGGAAAACTCCAAAAGGATTTGGATTATGCACACATCCCGATGTATGCGGTTATATGGGTCAAACCCGCGTATGTACGCGCTTATAGGGTTAAAAGTCGCGTATAGCATTTTTCATGTGTTTTTAGGGATGATCAAGGAAACATAAAATGAAAAAAAGTGGTCCATATGGGATAAGGAGTCTGCAGTGGGATAGGGGAAGGCCATACAATGTGTGATTCACCTGGAGTGGTGAAATCCGCTATAACAGATGCCCCCTAATGTATGAGATCAGAGGGGTTATACGATGGCTGAAATACATTATAAGTCCATCCCAAAAGTGGAGTGATGAAGAATCCCAAATGGAAGACCAGCCACCCAATCAGCATAGTACAATAATACAACTCTGCATATAACTCCAAGTACATATAGCAGTCCCGAATACATAAGAGTACAATGGCCATGAATAGGCATGATACATGATGTCACATATGTGGTCATAGCCATGTACAATATACATAGATCAGAATCTCCATGATGAAGATATAAAAAGGACCATGATCTCCAAAATGGCTGAAGATATATAATAGATCAAGATCTCCATAGTGGCTGGAAATGTCTGACATATACTGGAATCAAGTCACAAGAGCTGAAATCTCATGAACACTGGCACGATCAAGGAGGTAGCATATAAGAGATGCCACCAATTTGGAAAGTCTTCTACACAAACCGCTACGAGTACATGTCCTACTATGTGAATAGAGGTGTCGAGGTATAACATAGTAGTCCATCGTCTGATTACCGGTCATTAATGTATACCGTTAACAGACGTGAGATCACCCACCAAAGATGAAAATGGGAATCAAGGTACTAGAGTGCAAACTAACAAGTGTGAATAAATGTGTTGAGGTCAAACACTTGAGAGGATCCATTGATCAGGGGACGTTGATGTATTCCCAAGAAACTGGCGATGGCGAGAGAACCTGCCACTGATGACTGCAAGTCTCAAGGCACTCAAAATGACTCTAGATTCCAATCCCAGAATAAATGATTTGAAGTCGATGGGATGAAATCCGCTTGAAGGAGGGCATTAAGGCATCCCCCATCATCCAACATGAGGTACTCAACAAATATGTATAATGTGGAAGGACTCTATCATAAGGTGCATGAACCAGTAACTGTACCGGGAATGGCTGACATGCAAAGTCAAGATAACTGAGGAATGGCCGACTCAGGTTTCAACTTCCTTCGAAAAAGAGCATAATGGCATATGGTGACTAAATGAAGGCAGCATAGACTTGATATACAAATTGGGACATCTCTGTGACACAGGAGGCATCAACAGAGGTTCCATGGGGACTGGAAGCTTAACCAGTCAGTGGAGAAAAACTCAGATAAATGAGCACAGCTCCTAAAGTCAAACTATAACCCAACCAATGGATGTGATATACAGTGCTCTATTCGAAGGCGACACGACTCGACAGCTACCAAAGATTACATCTTTCCTTGTCCGACTTTTTGGTTTTTTGATTTTTTTTGGACTTTTTCAGTTATTTGAAAAGCTTGAAAAAAGAATAAACTAGCTTTATAGTTACAGAATAGGAGGAGACAAGTGTCATGAGGACAAACAAACTAGTTCCAAGCAGTGGAACATACCTATGCTCAATGCAAGGATACATGTGTAGGATATCGACACTTGGGGGAAAATCCCCTCCTGGTAAAAAGGGAAACAAGCTGCGAAGGATATAAAAATGGCTCTGCATGGCTAGACATGAGACAAGATCGGGCTATATGGCTGAAATGCAATGTCAGGGGAGCCGACATAAAGCTCAATGAGGCAGGAAAAGCTCATGATAATGCATTCACAACTTGACATGAGGGAGTCTTGAGGGAAATAGGCCAACATAAGATCAAGAGCAGTATGAGGCTCTTGCGAAATGTCATGGCAGTACTATACAACAGACTCCCACACCCTAAAGGAGAAAAGGTCAGCATGGGCATCAAATGCAAATAAGGTGCTAACTAGGGTACCCATGTAAGGTGAAGCTCTACCACTCAGATCATGTCACTTCTAAAGCAGCAAGAAGGTTCCATGATATAATAGAGTGGGTTCGTACCTAAGGACATGGTGATATGGTCATGCAAAATCAAAACGGTGGTGAACCTAATCTATATGCCAGTTCGGACATAATACCTGTGATAGGCATGAATGGTTCGAAACCTTGGAGAGAGTGTACAAAACTGGACCCTACATGGTAACCATATTAGTCCAAAATAAACCAAAATAGTCAATAAAGAATCCAAACTATAAGATATAGGGAGGAATGATCATGAAAACTGCACCCAAAGGAAACAATACGGTGAATGATAGGACATAAAAAGAAACATAGGTGTAGACCCAACGTTCACGCATCCACTACCACCCCCATGAGGGTGACCACTAGTGTAAAGACTGAGCGAAAAAAAAATAAAAATCCTCCACAAATGGAGTAGAGGATGGAATATGACCATTCCCAAATCTATGAGCACGACAAGGGGTTGTGATGCCCCCAAGTCTGACACCAGAGTCCGTACTATGACCAAGGACGGGTGATAAGATACCAGGCATGCCAAAAATAAAAGGACCTGAACTCAAGAGAGCATAAATATACTGAAGTCATCACGATCCCAAAGGCCAACTAGTGTATAAAGAGCACACTCCTAAGAAAATCTACAGCCAAAATACAAGCAAACCAAGGGGAGGATATGTGAACTGCCGAATGCAACAGGTATGTCTCGCATAGGAGAGGCTCGAAACTCCCATACACTACAAGCGGAGGTATGTAACCAATTATAGTGGCCCTCAGCTTCAATGCATATAGCGACTGTGTTGTTCGACCTCTACCTGGCCAGGACACCTGCAGAATAACCTTTGCAAAGTACCCTCTTGATAACCTAGGTAAGGAAACTAAGGTCACCTCAATATAATCAATGCTCAGGTAGACAGTCGCACGAGGGATTGACCACATGGGCAGGGTAGAAAAGCCCGAAACTCTCGAAAGAGCCCCCAGATATGAATACAATCCTGGAAATATCTCCGGTGCTACTCAGTTATGACTAGGGGTCATCCCAATCAATAACCTCTCACACTGCCTCGTGCTTAACTCCCTTTTGAGAGGAGGATCCTGAGAAACACTAATTATACCAAGGATTTCACACACTCACCTGGACAGACACCTAGATGTTGTTGTTTAGTGATCTTGGAGAATTGGATTACAATGAACTATTCCAAGATCCTAAAAACTAAGCTTGTTGGTGCACCCTAGAAAAGAAAAGAGTTTAGTTCATTTTAATTTAGCATTGATTTTAGTTGGCTGTAATTACTCAAAGGGAAATGGCCGTGCAACTAGTGATATGAAGACTCAGCAGTGAAATAAAAGTTCACACCATAACAAACAATGCTAAGTGCAATCTTTGTCAAATGAAAAATAGGGTATGGCACTACATGAGATGCATAAATATATATTCCTTTCCAAATGCCAATGCAATCCTTCCTATATGAAAGCCTAAACACAACTCTCATCCAAGCAATCCAATGCAAGTACCTCCTCAAATCCATATATAAGATGCAACTAAGAGTGAAACTACTTTGTATTTTTCAATATAAAAGAATGAAAAATGCAATAAAAGTCATCTAAAACTCTCAGTCTCTATAGCAAGTATAAAAGACAAGCCCAACAAGATACCAAGACAAAAAGAGTAATGCACTAATGGCAAAACAAAAAGGAAAAATGACTAAAACTACTTTCAAAGAAAAATCAATGAAAAAGCGGTCTCTGGTCACAAAAGAAGCATCCAAAAGACAACATCAGACCCAAGGAAGACCCAACCACACTCACAACCCACCCAACAACTTCCCATAACATCAAACTCACCAAAAGGGAGGATGTACGTGACTGTTTAAAGGAAAACTGTGTATATACACGACTTTTGGCCAAAAACCCGCGTGGATGGGCATATGTACGCGACTTTTGCCCAAAAATCTGCGTATACAGAGAAGGCAGTGGTAAAAAGTAGGCCAAGGGTCAAACAAATAAAGGGGAGTGTCAATGGATGAACACACTATAAAATGCAACCCAGAAACAAGGAGAAACAAAGAGAAAGTCAATAATATCAAGCCCATTGTACCGATAAAAACCCCCAAAGGCAAAATGACTAGGAATTCCCCAGTAGAATCACCAATTCTATTACGTAGAGAAATTCCTATGGCTTGGGGTACCACAACAGACAGCCTGACTCCAGAAATCAATCCTTTCCAATATGTAATAGAAATTAAATGTCTAACACTAAAGGATCAGACCTCGTACCTTATTCTAGATGGTTGAAGTAGATCCCCGTTGAGATTTCCAATGTTCAACTTGAATTACTATATTACTTCCTCAACAACAAGTAAAAATTACAAGCATTCTATATATCATGGTGTTAGATCTATTCTATCATATATAGTCAATAATGTAAAAGCATTTGACATGATCCCATGGATAAAATATTCATTCAAATACACATCATTGGATAGGAAAAGATATTTCTATTAATATAAATTAGATATTACAAGATACAACCTCTGACGGCACGTCTGTGAATCAAAGAAATTGAATCCCCCACTTGGGCCTCCACCACTTCAATCCTCCATCTCTCGATAGCAAGCTCACAAGCAAAAGGAAAGCTTGGGAAGAACACAAAAGTGCTCCAAGGGAGAAAGGGATGCAGACTCAAGCATAAGTTCCAGCAACAATGGACTATAGTTTCATTGCTCTCAATTCTCTCTTATTGCCTTCAATGTACCAAGGGGTTCCTTATATAGCTTTCAAAGGGGTAATGAAAGGTCGAATCCGAGCGATCTCAAGGCATATGGAAGGCTAGGAGTCAGATGAGTCAGATCCATGTCAAGAAAAACTCCAAAAGGATTTGGATTATGTACACATCCCGATGTATGCGGTTATATGGGTCAAACCCGTGTATGTACGTGCTTATAGGGTTAAAAGTCACGTATAGCATTTTTCATGTGTTTTTAGGGATGATCAAGGAAACATCAAAGGACAAAAAGTGGTCCATAGGGGATAAGGAGTCTGCAGTGGGACAGGGGAAGGCCATACAATGTGTGATTCACCTAGAGTGGTGAAATCCACTATAATATATCTTCCTCCATAGGTTTTCAGCAAAAGTAAGGTGGAATATCTCTCCTCCTTAGGGCGCATCTTTCTGTCAAAGCATAATCAAATTCTAAGGTTCTTCAGTTTTGGACCTGTCACTACTATAAAAAATTAGGGATTTTCACAGAAGAGGAATTTTTCAATGAGCCTAGGCCTGGATTGATCTCCTCCCCAAAATCAAAGTTAGGGACAAATTTCAAGGCATTTGGGTGGACAGAACTTTGGAAAAGCAAAACCCTAATTTACTCCTAAACCAGCTTTGCAGGGTTTCAGCTCAAGTTTTAGATCCGAAATCTTGAACCTGGTAAGATCTAAAATCTTTTGTATTTCCATTTGAGGTTCTCAGTTAATATGTCTCATCATACCAAGCTTGATGAAAAGCTTGAGGGAGCTGATAACTTCCGAGCCTGGAAGTATAGGATCTCCCTGGTCCTCGAAGAAAATGAGTTAGAATCCTAGATCCATGAGGAGGTTCCAGTTCCAGAGGAAGATGAGGCAAAGGCCTTACATAAAAAGAAGATGGTTATGGAAAAGAGGATCATTGCTGATTCTATCAAGGATCACCTTATCCCATAGGTGTCCTCTCTCAAGACACCTAAAGCTATGTTTGATTCCCTAACCAAATTGTTTGAAGGGAAGAACATCAACCGAAAGATGACCTTGAGAAACCAACTAAAGAATGTGAAGATTCATAATGTAGAAACAATCCAGTCTTACTTCACAAGATTTTCTCATATCAAAGAGCAACTAGAAGCAGTTGATGAAGAAGTGAAAAATGGAGAAATTGTAATGACTACATTGAATGGCCTTCCTAGGTCATGGGATTCTTTCATCCAAGGAATCTATGCTAGAAAGAAGTTAGTCAAGTTCAGCAGACTATGGGAAGAGTGCTCTCAAGAAGAAGCTCAGATAGCAGCTCGAGAAGAGAAAATGGGAAGTGAAGATCAAGCTCTCATGGTACACTCCAAGACTCACTCCAAGTCAACAAGAAAGAAAACTCATCACTTTAGAGGTAAGCATTCTCACAAAGATAACACTAGAAGAGATTTATCTAGGATCATATGTTATACATGTGATGAAGAAGGACATTATGCAAGGAATTTCCCTAAGAAACCAAAGCCAACAAATAAGAGCAACAAAAGAAGACATCATGCTCATGCTACAGAGGATGATGAACCATCCAGGAAGAGATCCAGATATGAAAGTGAAGATTCTTCAAGTGAGGATGAATATGTTCTGATATCTGCTCTCACAGGTAACATTACTCATGGGAGAAATGATTGGCTAATAGATAGTGGGGCTTCCAAACACATGACTGGACTCAAGGAATCCTTTGTGAGGCTGTCAAAATATGAATCATCTCACAAGGTGAAGCTAGGATATCACTACCAATATCCAATAAAAGGTAGTGGGGAATCTTCCTATAAGCTAGACTCTGGAAAATATCTAACAATGAAAGAAGTATTGTTTGTGCCAGGACTCAAGAAGAACCTCCTTTCCATA
>LPNX010760083.1:20167-105929 GCA_001517045.1 Pseudotsuga menziesii | reverse complement strand
TGCGGTCCTATGTCATCAAACTCTCTAAGTGGGTATGCATATTATGTTTCTTTTATTGATGACTTTTCTAGGAAGACATGGGTTTACTTCATGAAGAACAAATATGAAGTATTCAACAAATTCAAGGAATTCAAAGCCTTGATCGAGAACCATACTAAAAAGAAGATCAAGACCATTCGATCAGATAATGGTGGAGAATTCACTTCAAATGAATTCAAAGATCTATGCAAAGAATCAAGGATTAAGAGGGAGTTGTCCAATCCTTATAATCCACAACAGAATGGGATTGTGGAATGGAAGAACATAACTATCATGGAAGTTGCAAAAGAAATGATTCATGATCAAGACCTTCCTATGCATCTTTGGGCAGAAGCTGCCAGAACAACGGTGTATGTACAGAATCGTACTCCACATAGAGTACTCGAGAAAAAGACTCCTGAAGAACTCTTCTCTGGTAAGAAATCAGAAGTCAGCCATCTCAAAATATTCGGTTGTCTTGTGTACATACACATTCCAAAAGAGAAGAGAACAAAATTAAATCCTTCAGGAAAGAAGGGTATATTTGTGGGATACTCTGAAAGCTCAAAGGCTTACATAATATATTTCCCAGGATACAAGAAGATTGACATCAGCAGGGATGTGACATTTGATGAAGACACAACTTACAATAAATCCAGAAAGAGACCCACTGAAGAACCTGAAGAAGCAGAAACACCCAGAATTCATGATACAACCATGAATGAAGAAACTCAAGAAGAATATCAAGAATTTGAAGAACCACAAAGACCTGTAGATCCACCTCTGGAGAAGAATCCTCATAAGAGGAAACCTGCTTGGGTACGAGAACTTATCCAAGGTGCGGAAAGATATGGGGCTCTAGAAGAGAATCACAGAGAAAGAAAGAGGACTAGATCATGTTTCGGGCATGTAGCTTTACTATGTGATTTCATTGATAAAGAACCTTCCAGTTATGAAGAAGTGGCATAATGGAAAGAATGGAAGGATGCTATGATCGAAGAGTATCGGTCAATCATGAAGAATGATGTTTGGGATATTGTCCCAAGACCAAAAGGGAATTCAGTTGTAACTTCCAAATGGATCTACAAGATCAAGCATGCTGTAGACGGTAGCATTGAGAAATATAAGGCAAGATTTGTGGCTCGAGGTTTCTCTTAGAAAGAAGGAATAGATTATGAAGAAACCTTTGCACCTGTAGCCAGATACACTTCCATCAAATCAGTACTTGCTCTGGCCGCAGTGATGAAATGGAAGATACACCAGATGGATGTCAAGATTGATTTCTTGAATGGTGTAGTGGAAGAGGAAGTGTATGTAGAACAACCACTTGGTTTTGAGACACATGACAGAGAGTCTCATGTGTGCAGATTGAAGAAAGCCCTGTATGGTTTGAAACAGGCACCCAAGACATGGTACGACATAATTGATAGATTTCTATCCAGTTTGGGTTTTACCAAGAGTAAAGTAGACTCCAACCTTTACTACAAGGTTGAGGATGGCAACCCAATGATGCTTCTACTGTATGTAGATGATCTATTTGTGATAGGTATGGATGGGTTGATTGCTGATACGAAGAGAAAGCTTGCTGCCGAGTTCAAGATGAAGGACTTGGGTATGATGCATTACATTCTAGGTATGGAGGTGTGGTAGAGTGCAGAAGGAATCTTCCTTGGACAAGGGTAGTATGCAGTAGAGATCCTAAAGAGGTTTGGGATGATGGACTGCAAGGTCGTGGACCCACCTATGGCATCGAACCTGAAGCTATTGAGTGATGCTTCATCAGAGTCGGTTGATGCTATGATGTATCATCAGATGATTGGGTCCTTGATGTACCTGGAGAACACAAGACCAGACATTTGCTTTGTTGTTAACACCTTGAGCCAGTTCTTGACAGATCCAAGAAATGTTCACTTGATTGCAGCAAAGCATATTATGAGATACCTAAGGCATACAGTTGATTATGGGCTCAAGTACGATGCGAATCAAAAGATTAACCTGGGGGGTTATGTTGATTCAGATTGGGTAGGTAGTGCCATCGATAGGAAAAGCACTTCAGGGTGTTGCTTCAGTATGGGATCAGGTGTGATATCTTGGTTTAGCAGGAATCAATCTTGTGTGGCACTGAGTACAACTGAAGCAGAGTATGTTGCAGCTTGTTCAGCTAGTTGTGAGGCAGTATGGCTGTGGAAGATACTGTCTGATTTATTTGATCTTTAGATGGATGATACTTGTATACATTGTGACAACCAGAGTTGCATGAAGTTGTCAAAGAATCTAGTGTTCCATGACAAGTCGAAGCACACCGAGATCAAGTATCACTATATCAGGGATATGGTGCAGAGAGGAGCGGTGAAGCTCTAGTATGTTGTGACGGAGGAATATATAGCTGATGTGTTGACAAAGCCATTGGCCAGAGTGAAGTTCGAGTACTTTAGGGAGAAGCTTGGTGTTCTCCAGATCGAGGTTTCCTCCAAGGGAAAGTGATGAGTCCCATAGCCATTCTGACATCGTGAGAGGATTGGTTCCTTCCATGGTCAGATATAAGGGCTGAGCCATTCTGTCATTGTGAGAGGATTCATTCCTTCCAGGACAGATGTGAGTGCTGACCATTCTGTCAAGTAGGACAGATGTAAGGGAAACTTCCATTCTAGGAATGGAGGTACTTGGTCAGTTACCAAGAACACTCAGTCCAGGATTGAGAAGAGCCATTTTGATGAGTAGGTCAGATGTAATGGCTGAACCATTCTATCATGGCTAAAGGATTATGTTCCTCCCATGTCAAATGTGAGTGTTGGCCATTCTGTCGAGTAGGATGGATGTAAGGGAAACTGCCACTCTTCGGGAGAGTGGAGGCACCTGGTCCATTACCAAGTAGCTCAGTCTGGGACTGGGGGCCATTTTGATGAGGGTGTAGGATTTAGTTCCTACCAAGTCAAATGTGAGTGCATGCCCTTCTGACGAGGGTGTGGGATTTGGTTCCTACCAGGTCATATGTAAGTGCAGAGCCTTTCCGTCATTGTGAGTAGGATGTGATTCCATCCTGGATGAAAGTATGGAAATCTTTCATCACTGTGAGTAGGATGTGTTCCTGCCTAGATGGATGTAAGTGCATAAATCTTCTATCACTGTGAGTAGGATGCTATTCCAGCCTGGATGAAAGTATGGAAATATTTCATCACTGTGAGTAGGATGTGTTCCCACCTGGATAGAAGTCTTCCATCATTGTGACCAGTATGCGATTCTAGCCTAGATGAAAGTATGGAATTCTTTCATCACTGTGAGTAGGATGTGTTCCCACCTAGATGGAAGTGAGTACTATGCCTTTCTGATGAGTAGGTCAGATATAAGTGCTGAAGCCTTTTCACAGATGATAGTGATGTCCTGTCATGTTGGTGAATGTGAGTGTTGGGCGTTTCTGATGTGATTGTAGGTTTCTACATGATCATATGTGAGTGCTGGGTGTGCCTTTCTGACGATTAGGTCAGATGTAAGTGCTGGGTGAAGACTTACATGATGGCTAGGCCTACAACCAGCATGAAAGAAGGTTGGCTATGTAGAACTTCTTATGATGAGAAGAATCATGAGATAGCACACATGATGATGACCAGATGAGATCCAGATCAAGCTATGATCCAGATCCAGTTATGATGACTCCGAGAGATCCAGATTGAGTGATGATCTAGATCCAATCCAATGATGGTGTCCCATGATGATCTAGATCCAGAGATGATCCAGATCCAGTGATGATGTCCCATGATGATCCAAATCGAGAGATGATCTATATTCGAAGGATGAAGATGACTTGAAGAATCAGAAGACTAGAAATGCAGATGACGAGATGATCCAGTTGATACAGAGAAGAAGACTAGTGTTGAAAATTGTGTCGAAAGAATACCTTCCTAGTTAAGAGGGTCTATTGATGTATTTGTAACTTTGGAATGTATTCATCTATGTATCTTATGTATTGTAACCCGATGTTTATTCCGGGATGTATCTATTATGTAATTGAGTCATGCTGTCATGCCTCGATGTTCCGATCGAGAGAATCAATAATGTAAACAAGTCATGTCAAGTCATAGTGGGTAACCCTCCAATTGTCTAAGGGTTAAAGTCCCCGCAGTTCCAGGGCACTAGGGTTATTAGAATCTCCAAGTAGAGGTTAGCCCTAGTAGGGTTTTAGTCATGTTGGGATTAGTATAAATAGAGAGCTAGACTCTCTATTCAACACACATCACTCACACACTCAATTGTAGTGCATAGTTGAGGAAGGAGAAGACACTGGGGCTAGACAAGAAGAAGATTACTGCTGTCGGGAGTGCATCTTACTGTTTTGGGGTTTTACCTTTTTGTGCTGATTATATCTCTGAGGAAGTTGTGGGGTTTTCTCCTTTATGGTTTACCCGAGGAAAAACACTGTGTTCATTGTCTCTTGTGTTTGATTGTTGTACTTGTTATTCTCTCAGTTAAAGATCCTAATAATGATAGCTTAATGTTGAAAAACTAACATGATTTGACATAATTTGAGCCCAATGATTCATTTATAGATGAATTCTTGTTCTTGATAAGCACAACTAACCCATGGTATGGATATTTTATCATCTATCTCCAGACCCAGAGATTTCAGCCTAACATATCCCATGACGATCGTCGTTGTATCTGTCATCACACAAAATACTATCTCATTTTGAATGATACATTGTACTGACATGGTATACATTCTATCCTTCGACGATGCCTTACACATGAAGAGGCTAAAATGGTTTTGAATGATTTCCATTCTAGAGCATGTGGCAGTCATCTTTCTGGGATGGCTATAGCCTAGAAAATTCTTCGCGCTGGGTATTTCTGGCTTTCGATCTTCAAAGATTGTCATGAAGAGGTTAAGAAATTCCCACCCTGTCAACACTTTTATGTGAAAAAGTGCACCCACCTTGCTCCTTTACACCCTGTCATTGCAATTGGCCCTTTTTCCAAATGGGGTATTGATTTTATGCATTGTAAGCCTACCTTAGCCTGGGGGCATGGTTACATCACCGTAGCCATGGATTGTTTCACAAAATGGGCTGAGGCAATGCCTACATATGTAGAGGATGGTAAGACCGCCACCCTCTTTTTATTCAATCATGTGATATCTAGGATTGGAGTCCCACAAGCTATAGTCACTGACCATAGATCTCATTTTCTAGAATCAGATGATGGCAGAGATGAGTGCTAAGCTGGGTTTTCTCCATGAAAACTCAAATCCGTATTACATGTAGGCTAATGGTTAGGTCAAGGCCATTAACAAAGTTTTAAAAAATATGCTGCATAGGATGGTTGGAGATCACAAATCCAACTGGAACTTGACTCTCTTTTCCGTACTTTGGGCTTACAGGACTTTAGTAAAAACAACAACCGGTTTCACACCTTTTCAGCTGGTCTATGGACTGGAATTCATCCTTCCTATCGAGTGTCAAATTTTTCCACTCAAACTCGCAGAAGAAATTCTCCCAAACACTTCCTCCGAGGAAGAAAGATTCCTGTACTTGAATAGCCTTGATGAAACTAGAAGAGACATTTCCTTGGCTAACGAGGCACACAAGAAACAGGCCAATACACAATATGACAAGTCTGTTCAACCTCGTGTCTTCAACAAAGGTGACCTAGTCCCGACTTACGATCAAAGACACGATAAAATAGAGAAGGGTAAGTTTGAATCCATGTGGTACAGTCCCTTTATCGTTAGTAAGGTCTTTGAGAAAGGGGATTATGAGCTCATAGATTATGACGGTATACCCTTCAGGAAACCTCGCAATGGGTTGTACCTGAAGAGATACTATGCTTAAGTCATTTTTGTATGGTACCTTGTATATATGTATACTTGGCTTTCAGTGTGTTTTGTCATTTTCAATATGGTTTTGAGTTGATGTGCATACTGTTTATACCATGCTTTGGTTATGCATATTGGATGGATTTATATGGTTTCGTTGATGGTGCATGCTGTCATACCTTGAACCTTGCTTCAAAAAATTGGGTGTTGTATTCCCTAGCTCAGGATTTAGTTAGTTCAGGTGCGGTTTGTATTAGTCCAGCTACCAACAACATCATCAAGTATCAGGCAGTGATAGGTTTACTCACCGAGGCTGCATCTTGGGGCATTCATGATTTGGTAGTGTTTATGGATTCTCAATTAGTGTCTTGTCACCTAAATCACGTGTACACTATCAGGAACCCTACAATTCTTCACCTATTTTGGAGAGTTCATCTATTAGAAAGGTCATTTGATTTCATCACTTATAGGCATATCCCTAGGTCTGATAATACGATTACTGATTCATTGGAAAATTTCATTCTCGACTGGCATATTGGCCATTCATAACTCATTAAAAATAAACATGGTCAATCATAATGTAAAATAAATAGTAGAAAACATGTAAAACTCATGTAAATACAATTCATTTATTTTAAGCACATGTAAACACCGAAACCGAGTCTGTATATNTATATATATATATGTGTGTGTGTGTGTGTGTGTGTGTGTGTGTGTGTGTGTGTGTAAAGTCTTTTTCACAAAAAAATATGGTCATGATACCTCATCTGAAGCACTATGGATTTCAGGCATACAAAATGATACAAAAATCTTGAAGCTAGCTAAGCTTTCAGGGATACATCATGTAGACCACTCTAATGGTGCTTGTGGTAGCACATAATGGCCCTTTCTACTCTGCATAGAAAGTGACTGAAGCAGCCTGATACCCTTGCGGTATGTCTATGAAACCTCCTAGGGAGGTCATCTATAGTAGTATCTGGGATATCCAGAGTCAGCCGATCCTAGTTCTCCTCCAGCTCTATGAGCTCATCATCGCCTATATGGACAAAGCGAGCTCTGGCTCACTTGTCCATTGGGGGGGATCCCCAGGCCGTGCATCATGAACATCTGCATCTAAAATTCAGGTCTTGTTATCATCCCTAAAAATCATAAAAAACATGAAAAATATAAAACATAATCAACATATTAGGTATTTCTTCTTACCGATGTCACCCCACTGAGCCTTAGGTGGTAGTGGTAGGCCGGGATCTCCTCGGAAGTCGGTCCCTGCATAATCCTCAATCATGAGGATCTGATCACTCAGCCAATGGAAGAAGGCAACCTTGAACTTTACCTTGACCCCACCACCTCTTGGTGTGGGCCATGATATCCACCCAATGCACCATGTAGGAGTCTCTAGCTATGATTTCTATAAATACAACTTGGGGCTTCATGAGGGGTACCCTCTCAAAGAAAAAGCATTCTAGGATGGTCCCATATCCAAACTGCTCCAAGACTTGGTAAAATGGTAATTGTTTTGATTTTTACTATTTTACTTGCCTTTTATAATATATTTTTAGGGTTTTTGTATTATACTAATATTTTTAAATCATTTTTATCAAAAATACCCTTTTACATAGTTTATAAAAGTCATTTAAAATATTTTTTGGGAGACTAATAACCTTTTTTAAGAGTCATGCAGGGATGAAAATAAATAGTATTGACTATGGGGAAGTTCATTTTTGACTTTTTTTGTACTTCTGGAAAATGAAAAAGGTCCTTGAGCGTTCATTTGGACACTTTGATCATGCTCCCAAAACCTAGTATCAAAGTTCCGAGTCTTTTTTCTGATTCTTTTCAGGCTCACAAAACTTGTTTGTCACGTAAAAAAAACCTATTGGAGTCTTCTTTAAAATCTTTTTGGAATCCCTAAATGTGAAAATATTGTCGAGCGCAATTGTCTTCTTCATGCTCGTAAAAGTATTTGAAGAGTTTTCTTTTCGACGGTAGTTTATCTCTTTTTTGGTTCGGATTGACTATTCACAAAAAAGGACCCTTTGGAGTCTTCTTCCATCTTCGTTTAGACTCTCTAAACATGAACGATATCGAGCTAACTTTCATTGGACTCATTAAATAAAACATTGAGAGACCCTATTTTAGGAACGAACCCCTCCTTTCTCAGGTTCATAAAATGTATGAGAATAGACTTGTCTTCGAGTGAGCTACAACGATTGTTTGGTGCCCTCTATTAGCACTGGAAATATACCAAAGGTTGTGAAGGTTCGTTCCCAGGTAAAAACAAAATCACATTAGGAAATGGAGCTGACTTCTCCAATTCTAGAGAGGGATCTCTCGCAAATATGAAACAAGGACAGATATATGGTCATAAAATGAGTGTCAAATTATCTGTAGTTGGAAGACAAAACAAAGATACATTGGGTGATGGAGTCAAGATATCAAGGATACAAGATGATCTGCTTAGGAAAATTATCACAGGAGCTAGGTAGTGCCTCTATCATGGTTGTTATATTTGGGGCCTGGTGGTATAAGTAGAAAGATGAAAATCCACTAGCGCAGAGCACCACAGGGATGAATTCTACACCATCTTTGGAATATATATTTTGTGAATACCGAAGACAATGGTAGGAGCATATGATTATGAATTCCCAACCATTATACACTAATTCTATGATATGAATAACAACACAATGTAGAAGACAATAGGAAAAACATACATATGAAAGGAAAGAAAATCATAGACAACGACTGAAAGACACACAAGAATTCCTATAAATGCATATATCCAGCAGATAGCTCTGAAACTTGTATTAATTCAAAGGAAAGTAAAACAATATCATAAGTTCAGAAGAAACCAACATTTTCTCCTTTTGCGAGGAGGTATATTTATAATGTCTCGAACCTCCTAGATCGACATTAGAATCAAAATTTGTTACAACTAAAGAACAAATCCTAACAAACTCAAACGTGGCATATACACCATGATTTACATAAGATAGAAATAATTACAGACTATTTGAAAAATAGGCTAAAATCCTTTTCCTGTGTATCTTGGCTAATGAAAGTTGTGAAAAATCCGAGAGAGATGACTACTAATAAGTATGTCTCTGAGGAAAAACTCTTCGTGCTGCATTCTTGGATAGCTTTGAGGTTGCGTTATAAATTGTTTTGATCCATACAATTGAATTGAATTCCACAGATCAGGACCAAGAAAAATAATGACAACCATGTCGTGTGCTAATACTTTGAGCTCTGTATTCTCTGTTTATGAGAAATCAGGCACTGTAGCGCAAGTGGATTTAACATAATCTAATAATTCAAATGCCCCAGCCAATTTGTCAAACACAATGGGGCCCAACAGGGCATGCTGCATATCCTCAAATTTGCTATGGTCATCCCTACAGAGGATTAATCTCTCCAAATACTCTTCCTAAGTCAACAAAGGTCCCATTTCCTCCCAAAATAAAGGAATCCCCCTTCTTACCAATGGTTTAAATAACTTGATCACCTCTTGGACTTTGTGATCTATAAGATTGATCTTGGCCTATACTGTGGCTAGCATTCTGCACACAGTCTAGATGTTCACCAATCTTGAAGCTCTAGAAAATACAAAACCTTTTTCAACTCCATGTAGACACCTTTATAGTTTTCTGTATTGCGTAACTCCAGTGCGTCTCCGTATAACCTATGCCATAGATATTTTTCTTTGGAATCTGAGTCTTTGATCTGTATGACCTCCTTGCCGAAGTTTCAACATTACTCATGTGTGTAGCTCAATTTGGGGGAATCCACATAGAACTTTGATCTCCAAGATATCCTCATTGAGGTCATTTATTCATGAGAGCTTTAACATTCCACCGATCCCTTTTCCTTCAATTGAGTGAGTAACTCTTGATTGCGGAATGTCTACTATCCATTGATCGAGATTGATCTCTCTTTGCAACCATCGATCTTTGTGGGCCTTACAACATTTTGCACATTTGAAATCTCAAATATGTCCATTCTAGCTCAAATCATAGAGTTTACCATGATCGCAGATCTATCTCTGTCCTTATCACCACCGTCTGATCGCTTCTCCTTTTAACACATTCCATGATTCAGAAAAATTACTTTGGTTGAGCACGTTCACCGCACAGAAAGTTGTAACGCGGTTGATCTGGTGTTGGATCAATCTGACCCCCCCAACACTACTTTCATTTAACATATTCCACAAATCTCAAGGCCACATTCTGCCTTGCATCTCCACTCAACGAATCTTTGTCCGTTGTTGATCTTCACTTCCTTGGATCTGACCCGTCGATTCATGATTTTCTTCACCTCCTTCCTGTCACTGCTTACTCTAAAGGTGAAATGACCCACCAACATGGATTAGAAACCCCTTCATCATCTAACGGTCCCTCATGAATGCTTCATGTGCCCTAGATATCCTAAAGGGAGCCTTCATGGTATATCTAATAGGGTCATTTTCCATAATCTCCAGTAATCCAAAACAATTTCAAAATATGGTGCTAACAGCTGGCTCCATAATGGATGCTATCCTCCCAGCGAGGTAGCAAAGAACCCCGTAGACCAGTAGCCAAATCCATCAACAACCCCAGTATTCTATTTTATGTATCTACCTGAAAGAAAAAAAACTATGACAAATGGTTACCTTCCCGATATTAGGGCCTTCTCTGCGGGCTTCAAATATTTCTAGCTCACCATCTGTGCTGGTTAAAAGCAAAAAATATTTACACTATGATACATGGGATTCTTCCACCTTACTCCAAATAATGCTTCAGGAACCTCCCATTCACTGGGCCTCCTTCATACTGTGAACCATCTTGATACTGTAGTATAAAAGAATTGTTACCCCTGTGCACTGCAATGAGGTATGGGCCTTCCCATAAATGATCAAATTTACCATGTTTCCCTTTGTCCTCATGTGGGGAATCCCATTTTAACACCAAGTCATCAACCTGAAAAACATCTTCCTTTATTTTTCCTGTCAAAGGTATTCTTCATCTTCTCCTGATGTATCTATACCTTATCATATGACTTATCCCTCAGTTCATTTATCTCAATAATATGGTTTATTCTCCTTTGTATATGATTTTCTTCAACTTGTTGGTCCCGCAACAATTTCATAGCTGGCACTCCTAGTGATGCTGGAAAAATCACTTCAGCTCCGTACACCAGTTGGAATGGTGACATCCTGATAGCCCTCTTTGTGCTGATTCTGTCAGCCCATAAAGCACATTTCATCTTTATGTTCCAAGCTCTTTTATTTTCTTCGAACAAATTTTAAATTATCCTCACCATACTTTTGTTAGAAGACTCTACCAGCCCGTTTCCCTATGGGTAATAGGTTGTAGAATGATTTAGACTTATGTGGTACTTATGGCAGCAATTAATCATCTTTTTAGACTTAAAAGTAGGTGCATTATCTGTTACAATTCTTTTGGGACAACCATATCTTGCTAAAATTTTATTCTCTAGGAAGTCCATTATCACTTCTTCTATAGCTCTCCTAGTGGGCGCCGCTTCAATACATTTTGTAAAATAATCAGTTGCTATTAAAATCCACTTATGCTGCCCTGAAGATTTAGGGTTTATATATCCAATGAAATCTAACCCCCATTGCTGGAAAGGTGCTTCCACTGATATGGGGTTGAGAGGGAGTGAAACCACTTTCCTTTTTCCATAAAAAATTTGGCATTGATGACACCCGGTGATTTCTTTATACACATCTAAAAAAAATGAAGGCCAATATAATTCTACTCTTAGAATCTTATTTGTAGTGACTTTCCAAGAGTGATGTCCCCCACAATCCCCTTCATGGAAATCCCTTGCTATTTGCTGAGCTTCATTTTCCAGGAGACAATTTAGCAATATACCAACTAGTTCCTTCCAATATAGATGATGATATATGACACAAAATTTCGCAGCCTTCAGCTTCACAGATCTGGCTCTTATTTTGCTTAACCCTGCAGGAGGTTGTAAATTCTACAACACATAAACAATATCAGCATAGCAAGGAGAGATAGCAAAATCAGGCATCACCTGCACGTCTATGTATAACTGATTCGCTTGACTAGCCAAAAAATTGAGTTGCAGGGAATCACAATGATAATCAGTCATTATTTTAGCCAGTCCTTTTCCCTTAATCAACTTGGCGGGTTTGATTTCTATGTCATATTCTAGAAGGAATGCAATCCATTTGGATTTTCTCCCTTCCGGATATGGTTGTGTAAGTATACTCTTCACCACACTGCTAGGAATGTAGGAAATTATATGGGAATGGAGGATGTAGATCCTGAAATCCTTTAATGCCTTAACCAAAGCATACGCTTGTTTTTCCATTATATCATATTTTAGTTCTCAATCTCTGAATATATTACTGAAAAAGGCTATAGGATGTTCCTAACCTTGATCGTTCTTCTGTAACAAAAAAACTACTACAATATGTTCAGAAGCATATGAGAATACTAAAAATTCTTTATTAAAATATGGACTCACCAACATAGGGGCTTCTGAAATGGCCCATTTTATATCATTGAAAGACTTCTTAGCCTCCACTGTCCACTTTATTTCATGATCTTTCCTCAGCATATGGGTGATGCTCATCAGGATCTCAGCAAAGCTAGGAATGAATCTCCTTAAGAAATTTACTTGTCCAATGAAATATTGTACTTCCTTCTTACTTCTAAGCTCCTCTACCTTTAGAATGGCACTCACCCTTTCTGGATCAGTCCTTATACCTTCTTTGGAGATGATGTGCCCCAAAAGTTTTCCTTCTTCCAGAGAAAAATTTGACTTCCTTGGATTTAATGAAATGCCATACTTTCTACACTTAAGGAAGACCTGTTCCAAATGTTTGATATGCTCATTATCAAACCTAGACTATACAGTAATATCATCCATGTAAATCACCATGAACCTGTCTCTTTCATCTACAAAATCCATATCCATGGCACGTTGGAAAGTGGCTCCGGTGTTCATCAACACAAAGGGAATCTTTGCATACATGAAGTTTCCCCAAGATGTGGTGAAAGCGGGTTTCTCTTGATCTTCAGGTAGTACTTTTATCTGATTGTAACCCTAAAACCAATCCATAGTAGAAATTCTTTCTGAACCTACCACTTTCTGTAATACTTGGTCCATCTTTGGTAAAGGGTAATTATCATTTAAGGAGACTCTATTCAAATTTTCGAAATCCACATAGTTTTATTTTTGCATTTTTCTTTCTAACAAGCACCAAATTAGCAACCCATTTTGAAAATCTCAGATTTACAATTATTTTTGCATCAAACAATTTTTTGATATCTTTCTCAACAATAGGTAACAACATTGGGTTGATCCTTCTGAGCTTCTACTTGAATGGTTTTTCACCAGGATTTATTGGAATAGTATGTTGTATGATGGAAGTGTCATACTCTTTGAGGCCATCGTAACTCCATGCAAACACATATGTGTGTTTCTTCATTAGGTTCACATACTCATCTTTTTCTTTCGCAGGAAATTTCTTGGATTACCTTACAATTTTGGGATCGTCCTTGGTACCAAGGTTTTTATTTTCAACGGTGTCTTCAACACATTTGAACTTAAGATCCCAGGCAACATCATTTTGGTAAAGAAGTTTCTCTAAGGGAATCAGACCTCTGGGGATGTGATTACTCTTCAATTGGACTATATCTCTCCCCCCTAAGGAACTTTTTAATGTTTTTGTTTCGATAATCTCTTCTTCGTTTCCATCAACATCCAAGAGATTCTTGGAGTCACCCTCTTCACCATCTATGCAGGTATTCACAAATTCACTAGACAGTTCTAAAAACCTTTTAATTTGCATGTCATCTTCAAAAACTTGCTAGTATTTGGTATTGTCAGGTATGGAAGGTCTGCTCATAATGTCCACCTTGTACTTTCTTTTCAAACTTTCCAGCAACAGTTTCCAATGAATTTGCCACTGTATTCTCATATCTAGGGATCACTTGGACACTGTGTTTGTTGAAATAATTCCCAAACATATCCCATACCTCATTTATGTAGGCTCTCATTTGAGGATGCTTAGTCTGATAACTGTCATTCACCTGATTTATCACAAGCTCTGAATCTCCAAAAATATGTACTCTTTTGGCTCCCAAATCCTTCAAAGCATGCAAACCCAGTAACAAGGCTTCATATTTTGCTACATTGTTAGTACATTTGAAAACTAACTTGTAAGAATAAGTTTTAAAATCTCAGATGGGAGAGATTATATATACACCAGCGCTAGCCCATACTTTGGCCACAGATCCATCAAAATACATCTTCCACACCCCCTCTTCATTTTGTTTCTTTTCCAAATATTCATGTTCACTTGTCTCCATGTTGTCCTTTTTACATTTATTTGGCATGACAACCTTTGTATCGCAAGGAGACACATCATTGAAAAAACTAAGTGACCCCAAGTCTGTATCGACAGCGTATACATGATGAATTTCTGGTTGATTCTGGTTGCTTACCACACAAGGTGATATTTTTTCGCTGTACAAGCTCTTGTTTTCATTTGAACATGAATGGTAGCATAAGACATATCCATTTGCAAACTTCCCTTCAAATTTGAAGTCCAAGATCTAGACAACAAAATACCAAATTTGGGAGGGATATTAGCCACAACAACATCCATGACCATAGTTTTGGATGAAAACTTGTTCAAAGACATGACCATGCCCTTTATCAATCCCAGACATTTAACCCTATTAGAATCAAATGAATACAGATCTTTATAAGGCCTTGTAATCTCCAACCCCAAGCTTTCTACCACTCCCTTAGGCATTAGGTTATGTGAGGCACCTAAATCTAGCATAGCATTATGTAATACCATGTCATGCACATTTAAACTCATATAAAAAGGAGGCACCTATTTATCTTCACTATCCAAACTATCAATATTATACCCTGAGATAATAGTAGGGTTGTTATCTATTAATTCCAACATATCTAGGTGCGTTTCTTGTTGATTAATGATCATTTTTGTTATTGTGTTCGTGTATTCCTGATTTCTGAGTAACTCATTAAAAGGAATGGAAATATTCAGCTTAGCAAGCTCAATTTGTAGATTAAACATGGTAGACATTTTATCTACATCCACATGTGCTATATGTTTCGGTTCTTTTATTTTCTGAGTTCTATCTTCAACTTCCTTGGGGACAACAGGTTCTTTCAGTTTTTCATCTATCTTTTCTGTATTTACCTGACTGCTGGAAGGTTGATTTAGATTTATTATTCCTTTATTTATAACAACATCTCCGCCCCTCAATTTGATTTTTCTAACATCATATATGGTGTGCATATACCCCTTATGATATTGTTCCAACTCCCCCTTTAAATTACTATCATCTTCTGGTGCAAACATATTATGTTCCTCTTCAGTCAAATAGATTTCAGAATCTAGATCATCAAAATGATGAATACGGTCTTCAATAGACTCTACACCATCATTATCATCCATATAATTTTCAGGGAATGGTGGGTGGTCTTATCGGCTGATCTTCTTGGTTCCTTGGATTCCTCATGTCTCTTTGTCTATTCTATAGGGGTGGGGGAAGAATGGCCCTTCTAAAATTGGGGTTTCTGATCTGGGGTTCATTCTGTTCCCAATTTTCTAGACTAGCCTCCACATTCAGTCCATTAGAGGAAACTTCAACTCAAAATGGGCCTCCTAAGGAAAATTAATAAAATAATAGTTAAAATAATAAAATAATATTTATTAATTTTGGAGGAATAAAAGAAAAAACTACTTTTGTGTTCATATTTTCGACATATCTCCCTATGTTTTTACTCAAAATTTGACCAAGAGAGCTTGTTGGATGTGGAATTAAATTCCACATCCAACGAGTACCCACTCGACATACTTTTGACAGGCCCCACTACCCCAAAAACAAGAAATACCTGAAAAAACATGATGATGACATCATCATCACATTTTTTCAGGTATTTCTTGTTTTTTGGTAGCGGGGCTCATCAAAATTATGCCAAGTGGGTACTCATTGGATGTGGAATTTAATTCCGCATCCAGCGAGCTCTCTCGATCGAAATTTGAGTAAAAACACATGGAGATATGTTGAAAATACGAACAAACAAAGTAGTTTTTTTATGATACCTATCCCCAAATTTCTATTAATTTTTTTTTAAGAGGTGCTCCCTTTTTGAATTTTAAATCATATAGATTGGCTAATACATGATGACATGGACTTTGTATAATTTTTGGAAGGCCCATTTTAAATTGAAATTTCCTCTAATGTGTTCATTAACTTTTCCATGGCTTTCAACATCAATTCTATCTTTACATCACTAGGTGAAGAAACGATGGAAGTGGAGGGCAATTCCTCTCTACCTTTCCTCCTATCCACATCTGCCCTTTGTTTTATCTTCCCACATGTCATTATGTTGGCTTCTACTTCTAATGCATTTGTAAACATAGCAGGAAGGGTAGTTGACTTCCTTTCTCATAACAACAAAGAAAAATCATTATCAAAGGACTCAACATAATGAAGTTTAGCAGCACTAGGTGAATGCTTGATGTCATTAGGTATTGAGTTATAGACTCTCATGAACCTACTGGAAAACTCATGGAATGACTCAAAACCTCCCTTCTTGAGGTTATTGTACTGGGACAGGACTTGCAATGGGCTCTGCTTATCATCCCATCGTTCCAGAAATATTGTTTAAAATCCTGCAAAGTTTGGGATAGACCTAGCAGGTAGATATTTATACCATTTCTTGGCCTCCCTAGACAAACTTTGTGCAAATAGTCTCATATTAACATCCTCATGATATACTTCCTCTAGGTCTATAAAATCATCAAACTTCCCTACATGATATCTTGCAGAGACATTCCATTCTCCATCATATAGTGAGATTCTTTGAGCATAGTTAAAAGGAAGGTCATGTAGTGCTACAGGTAAAGCTAATGGGGAAAACCTGGCTGCCGCCATTGGTATAAGTAGGTTAGGAGTGGGTGGTGCAAGCTGAACAACTGGAGGATTTAGAATGGGTTGGGAGTTGGGAATCTGAAAGTTCTGAATAATAGGGCCAGTTTTCTTAGCTTTCACTGAGGTCTAAAGGTTTAACCACAAAGCATCAAGATGATATGATTCCAATCTACTAGGGTTAGTCTCAGCTTTCTTTAGGTTAGACTCAAATTTTGATTTTGACAGTGCCTTTTCAACACTAGTTTCCCATTCAGACTCTGGCATATTATGCAAATCTTGAGATGGTGATGTATCAAACTGAGGAATATTCACTTTTTCTTTATTTCTACTTCTAATTATTCTTTCTATATTTTCCACACTGTGCAAAATTTCATTATTAGGATTACCTCTCATATGTACCCTCTTGAAAGCCAGGATGTCTCACGTAATACTGCTCAAAATGAACGTGGAGTCGCCAGGGAAATGTACAACCTTCTTGTGAATGTAGAAACTTCTATTTTCCCGTAGAAATATCCTTCTTGAAAATTTGCAATCCTTGTCGTTCTTTCTAGGGCTGATATGCACTTTCATTCCCCGAAAACGGCGCCAATTTGTTAGCACTGGAAATATACCAAAGGTTGTGAAGGTTCGTTCCCAGGTAACAACATAACCACTTTAGGAAAGGGAGCCAGCTTCTCCAATTCCAGAGAGGGATCTCTCACAAATATGAAACAAGGCTAGATATATGGTCACAGAATGAGTATCAAATTATTGCTGGATTGATAGAAGAAACAAAGATACATTGGGCGATGGAGTCAATATATCAAGGATACAGGATGATCTGCTCAGGAAAATTATCACAGGAGCAAGGTAGTGCCTCGATCATGGTCGTTATATTTGGGGTTTGGTGGTATAAGTAGAAATATGACAGTCCACTAGTGCAGAGCACCACAGGGATGAATTCTACACCAGATTTGGAAGAGATAATTTGTGAATACCAGAGAAAAATGGTAGGAGCATATGATTATGAATTCCCAGCCATTATACACTAAGTCTACGATATGAAGAACAAAACAATGTAGAAGACAACATGAAAAACATACACATGAAAGTAAAGAAAATCACAAACTGCGATTGAAAGACACAAAAGAATTCCTGTAAATGCATATATCCAACAAATAGCTTTGAAACTTGTATTAATTCAAAGGAAAGTACAATAGTATCACAAGTTCAAAAACAACCAACCTTTTCTCCTTTTGTGATGTGGTATATTTATAATGTCTTGGTCCTCCTAGACTGACATTAGAATCACAATTTGTTACAACCGAAGAACAATTCCTAACAAACTCGAACATGGAATATACACCATGATTTACATAAGACATAAATAATTGCAGACTATTTGAAATATAGGCTAAAATCCTTTTCCTGTGTATCTCAGCTGATGAAAGCTGTGCAAAATCCAAGAGAGATGACTGCTAATAAGTATGTCTCTGAGGAAAAACTGTTCGTGCTGCATTCTTGGCTAGATTTGAGGCTGCGTATTAAATTGTTTTGATCCATACAATTGAATTGACTTCCACAGACTAGGAATAGGAAAAATAGTGACAAACATGTCGTGTGCTAATACTTTGAGCTCCGTATTCTCTGTGTATGAGAAATCAGGCACTGTAGCACAGGTGGCTTTAAAATCAACTAATAATTCAAATTCCCTAGCCAATTTATCAAACACAACGGGGATCAACAGGGCATGCTGCATATCCCCAAATTTGTTGTGGTCAGCCCTACAGAGGATTAATCTCTCCAAATACTCTTCTTGAGTCAACAAAGGTCCCATTTCCTCCCAAAACAAAGGAATCGCCCTGCTTATCAATGGTTTAAATAACTTGATCACCTCTTGGAATTTGTGATCTATAATATTGATCTTGGCCTGTACCATGTCTAGCATTCTGTACATAGTCTGGGTGTTCGCCAATCTTGAAGCTCTGGAAAAGACAAAAGCCTTTTCAAATCCATGTAGATAACTTTATAGTTTTCTATAATACATAACTCTCGTGCACCTCCATATAACCTATGACATAGATATTTTTCTTTGCAATCTGATTCTTTGATCTGTATGACCTCGATACCGAAGTTTCAACATTACCCATGTCTGCAGCTTGATTTCGGGGAATCCACATAGACCATCGATCTCCGAACTATCCTCATCAGGGTCATTTATTCTTGAGATCTTTAACATTCCACCAATCCCTTTTCCTTCAATCAAGTGAGAAACTCTTGATCGCAGAGTTTCCCCTATCCATTGATCAAGATTGATCTCCCTTTGTAATCATTGATATTTGCGGGCCTTACAACTTTTCACATATTTTAAATCCCAACTCCATTCGTGATAGTTCAGATCATGGAATTTACCATGACCACAGATATATCTCCGTCCTTATCTTCGTTGTCCAATCGCTTCTCCCTTTAACACATTCCACAATTCAGAAAAATTACCTTGGTCGAGCACGTTCACCGCCTGAAATGTTTTAGCATTGTTGATCTGGTTTTGGATCAATCTTATCCCCCCAACACTGCTTTCATTTAACATATTCTGCGAATCTCAAGGCCGCATTCTTCCTTACATCTTCGCTCCATAAAATCTTCGTCTGCTGTTGATCTTCACCTCCTTGGATCAGACACGTTGATTCATGATTTTCTTCACCTCCTTCCCGTCGATGCTTACTCTAAAGGTGAAATGACCCACCACCTTGGATTCAAAACCCCTTCATCATCTAATGATCCCTCATGAATGCTTCATGCACCCAAGATATCCTAAAGGGCACCTTCATGGTATATCTAATAGGGCCATTTTCCAAAATCTCCAGTAATCCAAAAAAAATTCAAAATATGGTGCTAACACCCTCTTTGAACTCGTAAAAATGAAAAAGAGGCACTCATAAAACATGATGGGGAAATTAAAGGAAGGGAATCAATTCATTTTGCAACTAAAATGGCAGTTTGTCGTCACCTTTGAACATGGAACTTGTTTGCATTTCATTTAGTCAATTGGGTATTCATCTTGTCTCTGAGTCGACCCACTTTCATAAGTCATGTCACTCCTTTGGGTATTTCAAAAAATTCATTGTCCAATGTCGTATTGTGTTTCTCCTCGTTGATTCAATGCTGCCAATTTTTTTTGTTGTGCCGCTCGATGTTCAAATTGAAGTTTGAAATTTTACCTCTGTAGTCAAAACAACTTTTGATTCAGTTCTATGGTTACGTAATCTACAACATTACAGAACTTTGTTCCGAGTTTCCTATCATCGATGTGGGATTTATCATGGCCCTCCTTCGACGAGACTATTACTATCGACATCATCTCATCATCCAGGAATTAGTCTTAGAAAAAAGTTTAGTACCTTGAGATCTGTATACCTCAATGACGGATTCTCTTGCTCTCGACATAGGTTCACATCATCGACCTTTGATCGATATATTCAACTGAGTTTTTGACATCAAATCATCTATTCACACTCAATAGATTGTACTAGGGTACCTTGGGAATCATTGACATTAATGGTGATCTGCCTCGCACTTGTTAACGATTCACATCATTGACCAGTAATCAAGTGGTTTCTACCATGTTTGAATTTAGATAATTGTAATCACATGGATAGAATCATACTTTTTGGAAGATGAGACGAAGACCTTGGGTATCTATTAAAAAGCACTCATATATTTCTCTCCAGTTTGCGATGGAGTATGTTGTATGAAGTCCAACATGGATCAACATTTGTATGGTCATGGATGTGCTTGAATTTATGTTCATTTGAAATATATATACAATGTGTTTCTAGTAGCTATGTACCAAGTTTGAGTCCTCTATCACATGGATCTACGCTATATTCTAGTAGCCATGTTTGTTAATCTCTCTCATGGATCTGACTTGTATTAGTCTGTAAACATGATGAGGACACATTTGTTCATGAGTCAATAGTATTGATGTATTGCAGATGCCTGGTTGATGATCTCTGATCAAGCTGATTCTTGCCTCGAAGTGATAACTTGGTGTTTCAAAGCTCTCACCTATCGTATCCCTCTAGCCTCATGCTTTGGGGGGAATTATGTTACACATAAATCTCGTCATCATCATGTGATGAGTTCCCAAAAATTAGTATTTTCCCTGAATCCCAAATTATGAAGTAAAACATTGTCCCATATATCAATCTTGCACATGAAAATCCAGCATCGCCCCTTCCTTTAAGTCAATAGGCGGTGCCTTCTTTAGCAACGCCTTTACTCTCTTGACAATATACGGTTCCATGGCCTTTACCTCTTGGAAAAGGCATGGTTTGGCCTTGTCACCACTCTGTCATAGTAAGCAAGAAGCAGTTCCCTTGGTAAAAAGTAAAAAAGAGAGGTTTCCACGAAGCTTCTCGAAGGAAGGCTTCATGCCACCTTTATCCCTACACCTGAGGACCACCTGGACTCGAGATACATTGTTTTGGGATCTCCTATCCACCTCACCCATGATTTTCTCATCCATACCTATCCTCTCTTGGCCTATAAAAGAAATCTCATATCCATGGTTGAGGAAGGAGAAAAGTTATGCTGTTGAATTGACATTCTGGCCTAAATTAGTAGGGTGATCATAAGGGGAGAAAGTTAGAGATTTTGGGGACAAGATATCGACATTGTGAAGGAGCATATTGACACTAAGGAAAATGTTGTAAAATTCTTCTTCATATTTAATGCAAAATTGGTTCCTTTCCCATAAAGTATGTTGTGTCATTATCATGTATTTTATTGTCGGCTTCCTTAGTCACTGACATAGAATAGTGGTTCATATTCTAGTGCTTTTTTATCTTGTTTGCTGGTTTTCATGTGATATTGTAGGTACATATGTGAAGAGATATCATTATAAGAAACAACTACACTATTCCATAAAAAAAACTCATTCCAGATCTCCACCCATTCTAGGGAAAGTCTTCCAATTATGTAGTGAACTATTTGTTTTAGATCTGAACCATTCTGACTAGAGGAACAACTCCTCTCTACAGGAGGTCCATTTTTCCTAGCTACATGATGACTGAGAGTGATCTAACTGATGGTAATTAGAGCATAATTGAACATAACTGAATATCTACTAGAGTCAACTGCTGGAGACTGCTAGTGGCACTAATATTGGATTCCTAAATTATAGGGATTGATCCCTAGAGCTCCTAAACTCATGCAAAAAAGCACAGTGAATGGTAGGTGGCTCCTAGGTGTGTCCCCTATATGATAGTGAAGTGATAATAACCTCCTAAGCTAGGAAAAAGAAAAATAAACAAAGTGTTCAAAGGGAGGATTAATTAATAATACCAACACCCCCCAGTTAATCCTAACTTTGGACAACCTGGGACTTGGAAACTGAAACCAAAAGTCACCCATATAGTCTAAATGAATAAAAATAACTAATTAACAAACAAGGAAATGGGTAAAACCTCATGGGAAACCCCCTCCCTCAAAATAAGCAGGAAAATCGGGAACAATACAAAATCAAGCCTTTACACCAAGAAGAGATCCAAGATAGACAAATCTATTTTCAGTAAAGGACTCGAAAAAAATGTTTGCAATCTGCTCCTCTATAGGGCAGTAATGTAGAGTGATATACTTACTATTCTCTACTTTCAAAATGTAGTGCATATGGACTTCAATGTGCTTGGTCTGTTGCTACCAGATATCTTGATTTTACTATGATTGTCACAACAGAGGTACACTAAAGGAGAACTACGAATGCCAAAATTTGTTAGAATCCCATGCAACCAAACGACCTGAATAAATGCATTCACATCCCCTTGATACTCTGCTTCAACTGAAGAGAGAGCAAGAGCTGCTCGATTCTTTCTAAACTAGCATATTGGTATAGATCCCAACATGAAGACAAAACCTGATGTAGATTTCCTATCAGTACTATCAATATCCTATTCTGAATCAGTAAAACCAATCAGATCTAGCTATGCACCAACATAATAGTGGATCCTAAACTCCCTTATACCTTGCACATAATGCAAGATGTGCTTTGCTACTTTTCAATGTAGCTCATGTGGCTCCTGCATGTACCTGGAAGCAACAATCACAACATAAGATAAATATGGCCTCGAATGGGTGAGGTATAGTAGTCTACCAATCAATTGTCTCTAGAGTGTATTTTCAACTAGTGGTGTGGAACCACCTTCTTCCAAACCGGTGCCAGATAGGAAGGGGAAGGGTGCTTCTTTACAATAAGTCATGTGGAATATTTTAAGTAAGTATCCTATGTATTTATATTATGTAATCATGATTCCCAAAGATTTTTTATTTACTTAGAGACTAATAAACTACTTTAATTGTCCTAGATCAATCATGGAGAGTGATTCAATCAAAATGACTTTATGCCTCTCAATCCAGTAGCTAAGCCACTAGTAATTAGAAATTAATATACATACAAAAAAATCAAGAGTAGGAATCCCCCTTTCTGCTGCATGTAGACATTGCAGTCAAACTTGCAACTCTTGAACTTCTGTGACATTAGGAAAGCATCCATTTTGGTATACCATGCCCTTGGGGCTTGCTTGATCCCATATAGATATTTCCTCAATTTGAAAGCTAAGGATGAATCTTCAATGTACCCCTAAGGTTGTCTCATATAGATATCCTCTTCTAGGTCACCATGGAGGAAGGAACTTTTCACATCCATGTGATGTACCTCCCGCCTCTTTGAGGTTGCAATGACAAAAAATAGTCATATGGAGTCCATTCTTGCAACAAGAGAGAATGTCTCATTGTATTCCAACCCATGGACGTGTGAGTACCACTTTTCCACTAAATAAGCATTGTACTTGGTTGTAGTCCCATTAGCTGCTAGCTTGGCCTTGAAGATCCATTTTCATTAAAATAAATTCCTCCTAAGAGGCAAAGCAAAAAGATCCTAGGTTTGGTTGTTCTGTAGTGGATCAAACTCCTCATCCATAGCTTCTTTCCATATTGGATCATTGAAATATTCCTTGAAGGACTGTGGATCTGATCCCATCATCATGAAACACCTCTCTGAGAGAAGTGGATTTGAGTGGCAGAGTGCAACACTTTCATCCTAATACTAGGACCTTGTTCTTCTTCTGTCACCTAGATCCCTATCATTATTCCCAACTGCTTCAATGATAGTTTAGGCCCATTTAGGCCTTTTATTAGAAGTAGGTACTGGATCTGGATCTTCTTGAGGTTCAATACTTGATGTATGTTTTATTTATACTTGAACCCTCCCACCCTTTGCATGTGTTCCTCTTACCTTAACTTGATGGAAACTCCTATTTTGGGGCCCTCACCCCACTATCTTATAGAAATAGGCGTGGTTTATATAGGATAATTTACCACTTTCTAGGACAGAGGGATAAGGAAGGTAAGGCCACCCTTATAGACAAGAATTTACCACTCTTCAAATGGACAAGGTAAACATCTCGATACACGATCTCGTATATGTTTAGTTCCCACATGTTGATTAACCATTAGATCACTAGCCTAAAAATCTTGTTCCAGCCCTTGGTTGACCCTCATTTGACCCCCACACCCTTGCAAAGGGTCAAAAACATGAAAAGGGCTTAAAAAACCCTAAAAAGAGCCAAAATAGCTCTCATAGGGGCTAAAACCTCCAAAAAGGGGCTAAACCTTTCAAAGGAGCTTAAAATCCTCAAAGGAGCTAAGAATTGAGCGAAAGGGGCTTAAAGCCCCAAAAAGGGGCTAAAGCCCTACCAAGGGCTTAAAACCCTAAAATCTCAAATAAAAACTATAAATAGAGGGGTGGGGGTCACTCTCAAAACAATCCTTCTCTCCCTATCGTTATGCTGCCCGTGTGAGTGCCTTGAGAACCTTTTCCTCTCAATTCATTCACCCCTTCTCCTCCATAGCTCCATAAGCAAAGACTCCATCCCATATATAGGTGCTTCCAAAGCTAGGGCATGGTGGCCCATTTCCACAAAGAGATGAAGGTATAACCATTTATTTCTTTTGATAGTTTAGTTTTATGGATTATTTTGTTTGTAGGTTTATGTTCTAATATTTTGCTGCAGGTTCTCCTCTAATTGCTTGTAGCCATCTCTCGTTTTTCTAACAGTTTCCTACAGGGTTTCATGGCTCAGAGCTAACCTTTCCTTGCAGGGTTTTATTCCACCCACAAGAACCCTACCCTTCTGTCTTATAGATGGAAGGTAGCCGTTCCTACTCATAGATAGGATGAAAGCCCTACTACAGTCATATTTTGAATCTGAAACATTAGTCAAGCCATCATCATCTGCAAATGGAAATGGATGATAAATTACACCTTCTTCTTCTTCGACTGGCTGTGGATCATGCACCTGATTTTCTTAAAATTGAACAATGTGTTATTTAAAACACCTTTTGGTTGGAAGTTCTGTCAATTTGTATACCTTTGCATGATCTACATATCCCAGTAGTATGCATTCACTACTTTGTTCTTGTAAGTATTTTCTCTTGTCAATAAAATTTCTAGCCCATGCCTTGGAGCAAAAAAGTTTCAAATGTTAGACATTGGGATTATGTACCATAAATGCTTTGAAAGGAGTAACCCCAATCATTGACTTGCAGGGAACCCTATTCTAGATGTACGAAGCACAATTTACTTCCTCATCCCACATATAAGGAGGATTTTTTCTTGCTTCTATAAGGCATGAAACCATCTCTTTCAAGGATATATTTTTCCTCTCAAGTACACCATTTTTATGTGGTGTGTATGGGACCGAGTGTTGCTTTTGAATGCTCGATGATGCAAAAATATACAAGAATTATTTTTTGAAATACTCACCTCCATTATCATATCTAAGTGATTTGATCTTCTTTTCAATACTGTTCACAACTAAGGATTTGAAAATTTTGAAGGTCTCAAATACTTCATAATTTTGCTTAGTCCCCACCTGTTGATTTCCCATTAGACCACTATCCTAAAACCCTTGTTCCATATTATTAATAAAGGAATGTAAGTCAGATACCTTGTCATATAGTGGAAGGTTCGAAGTATCGACGCAGTAGTGGGAGAATATATAACTATCTCGATCTTGATACGACTGATCCCTGAATAGATAAATAAAGTGGAGATGGAGTTTCCACTTTGGTATATAAACATCAAGATCATTATCATCTTGATTGTCATATTTTCAATCTGAAACATTAGTCAAGACATCATCATCTACAAATGGAAATGGATGATAAATTATACCTTCTTCTTCTTCGGCTGGCTATGGATCATGCACTTGATCTTCTTCAAATTCAACAATGTGTTATCTGAAACATTTTTTGGTTGGAAGTTCTATTAGTTTGTATACCTTTGCATCATCTGCATATCCCAGTAGTATGCATTCGCTACTCTGGTCTTGTAAGTATTTTCTCTCGTCAATAAAAATTATAGCCCATGCCTTGGAGCAAAAAAGTTTCAAATTTTAGACATTGGGATTATATACCATCAATGCTTTGAAAGGAGTAACCCCAATCATTGAATTGCGGGGAACCTTATTCTGGATGCATGAAGCACAATTTACTGCCTCATCCCACATATAAGGAGGAAGTTTTCTAGCTTCTAGAAAGCATGCAACCATCTCTTTCAAGGATATATTTTCCTCTCAAGTACAGCATTTTGATGTGGTGTGTATGGGACTGAGTATTCCTTTTGAATACCTGATGATGCACAAAACTACTGGAACTATTTTTTGAAATACTCACCTCCATTATCATATCTAAGAGATTTGATCTTATTTCCAATAGTGTTCTCATCCCAAGGATTTGAAAATTTTGAAGGTATCAAATACCTCAAAATTTTTCTTCAGAAAGTAGACCCATCAATACCTTCAACAATCATCAATGAAGGCCAGAAAGTATTTGGATCCATTCATATATGTTGTAGGAATAGGTCCAGAGACATCATGGTGAATTAAATCTAGTGTAGAGGAAACTCTTCTTACCTTCCCAACCTCTTACCCTTTCTCTATATGCTTCCCTACCAAGAAACCATTTCACACACCTTTAGAAGGTTTAATGAGAGGGAATCCCTCAACCATATTTTCATTGTGCAACTGATGAAGATACTTGAAGTTTAGGTGGCCAAATATTTCATGCCACAACTTGCTTGTGTTATTGGCACGAGTCAATAAGGCACTTAGATATGAATTTGGAAGAAAGTGATAAAACTCATATTCCTTGAAGGAATTATTAGAAACTCCTTTTGCTATCACATTTCCATTAGAGACTTATGAGATATCCATTGTATCATGATAAAATGTGACTCTCTTGGGAGAGATAGTTTGTGTCATCTGGTATACATACAACAAGTTTGCTTCTAGGGAAGGGACATAGAGTACATTTTGGAACAATCCATTATCAGTTTTAATGTAACCTTTCCAAACAAATGGGATTTGTGAGTCATCTCCCATGTGGATTCTTGGTCCTCTAGAGAGATATAGAGTAGTAAATGATTCTTTGGAGGAAACCATGTGATTGGAAGCTCTAAAATCACTGAGAAAATCCGTATACTGAGAAAATACTTCCTTTAGGGCATGGCAACTCTCATGTTCTTCAATCTTGTTTCCAACATCAAACTTATTTACATCTTTAGGAAGGGAAATATGGTTCTATTCAAGGATCTTATACATCTGGTTGATGGTCTTCTTCATACACTGATTTCTGTATGAAATCCTCTCTTGCAGTAAGAGAACTTGGCTTTGTAAAACTTCTTGTGCTTTTATTTATTCGAGCTAGAGGCTCCTTCCGAAGGATCCTGCTTATCCTTTCACTTGAAATCAATTTTATTCTTCTCTTTACCTCTTCTCTTCCTCTTTTCTTGCACATTATTAGTCTCTCCATCTAAGAGATCCCTATTTTTGGAGGCTTTGAGAGCTCCCATTTGTATCAACTTATCTTTTTCTTGGATTAGAGACTCTATGAAGGAATCAAGGGATGACATTCACCAATTGGGAGTTATCAGTATCCCAGAGTGAAGAGTAGATACAAACATTGATAATTTGATCCAAGTTTTCTCAAAATTGAGAGCACCAATTGCTCATACTTCTCAATCCCACACTACTTGAATTACATGGCAAGGGATTTGAATTTTGAGAAGAACTGATCTATTCTTACAAATTTATTGGGATGTATTGCTATCATCTCATTCTATAGGATATGGCCCCTCAGCTCATCCTGTTTTCCAAATAAGGATTTGATCTTATCCCATAATTCTTTCGGAATTTTCTATCCATCAAGATGGAACAATATCTCCCTGCATATGTGGATGCACATGAAGCCAAAATATTCATCAAGCTTATTCAGATACTTGTATTTTTCAAGATACTGATGGGGTTTGAACTCTCTGCCCATGCTGACCCTATACAAGCCCTTGTTGCATAAGAAAATATACATGTCAGCCCTCCAATCAAGGTAATTGAAGGGTGTGATTATTTTAGGAGTCATATCTGTTGAATTCTCCATCTCATAGATTCAATAAAAAAAATTCTTCAAAAATATTTGAATGTACCTACAAAAACACTGTACTTAAAACACTTCAATTCGAATCAAACTATCTCAAACACTCTCCAATTAGACATGTGTGTTAACCCAAAAAATATTTCACTCAGCTCTACATGGCCCACACCACCCAAGGACACCCATGTATGACCCTTATAACACCCCATTAGACCCCCCACACCCTAAAAAAGGCTTAAAAATGAGTAAAAGGGCTAAAAAACCCCAAAACAGAGCCTAAATAACTCTCCCAGGGGCTAAAACCCCTCAAAGGAGCCTAAAACCCTAGAAGGAGCTAAAATTAGGGCGAAAGGGGCTAAAAGCCCTGACCAAGGGCTTAAAACCCTAAAAATCCCCAAAAGCACTATAAAAGGAGGGGTGGGGGTCACTCTCAAAGAACTCTTCCCTTGCATACTGTTATGCTGCTTGTGGATGCATTGAGACCCTTTGTCTCTCAAGCCACCCACATCCCCCTGTCATCCACTCATCTTCCCCATTGAGCCATAGCTCCTCCATTGTTGAGTGAGATAGAGAGGTGCTTTCTCTAGCTAGGGCATGGTGGCCCATTTCACCAAAGAAGAGGTATACCATTGTTTTTTCATGATTTTGTTTTAGTAGCTTAGTTGTTTTCTAACCCATATTTGCTTGTAGATTTGTTTATTAACTTGTTTTGGAGGTTTATTGTTGTTTTTAATAGTTTTTTGCAGGTTCTCAGAGCAAATCCCTAACCTTGTTTGCAGAGGGGCTCACAACCATTTCTTTCTGTTCTTTGCTTTCATCTCTGTCCAGTTTCCTTTCGGTTTTTATTTTATGCATTTTCACATAGGAACCTACCCTTCCATCCTATAGATGGAAGGGATCCATTCCTGCCCATGTAGCAAGGAGAAATCACTGCTACAGAACTGGCGACCATACCGGGTCGATCCCACAGGATCCCTAGTTCAGTTTTTTAAAATTTCAAGTTCATTTCAGTTTATGCCCTAGTTTTAAAATTTCTTTTCAAATCTAGTTTAAATCCTATTTATTTTCAGTTTTTGTTGTTGTCGAAGCATCTGCAAGGAAAATTTGAGTCTGTTTGGCCACAGTACAGGTTACTGTCAACTAGATCTAACTCAGGATCAGAAAGACCACAAATCTGGAGTAGGCCACACTTATCAGGCCTAAACAGGGGGCCAGGTCGCTCATTTAGGCCTCACAGGCGTGACCTGGTTTCCCTTTTTCCCTCAAAAGGTGAAACTTCCATCAGAAGGACAGACCACTCCTGTCTGTGAAATCTGTGCAACCCCCTCACCTATTTTAGGAAAAATTTGGCGACCCCATTAGCACATTTGACCCGAAATGTGCGGTCTATCACTCATAAGTTAATTTTTAGTTTAATAAGGACTATCAGTATGGCTTAGCAGCCTCTATCCAACACAATAGTCCCATTTTTGTTTCTGCTCTAGTTTACTGCAATTTCATGTACAAACAAAGTGTAAATTAAATTTTTTTTAATTGATTAATCAACATAGCCTAACTAAAACTGAATTAAAATTAATAGTCTTTCTTACCCTTCGTCCTCTACCCAGTCATCACCCTTAGGGGTATTCTAGGATAGGACAAAGGGCACAACTCATATAGTAATAGGCCCTTCACCCAATATTGTTCAAAACCATTAAAAACGGATGACCTGGAAGGTAGAGGGGGTAGAGAAGGAGGCCTTCTCACAGTGCTAAGCGTCCTCCTTGTTGAACAACCTTGCATCTGGGAGGTGACCTATGGATCTATGGATGAGCTTAGTCCCATTATGTTGAGAGCCCAACACCTTCTCTTGGTTGAAGAAGAATATAGGTGCAAGGTAGTCACCTAGTTAGGCCATCGCAATTCAGGATAAAAATGGTATCTGTTTACAACATTTCTGATTATTTACTACTTTTATTTACAATGATATGAACTCTACCACAATATGATGAATTCATAAACCATTTGCAGCCACCTGATAATAGAAAAAAAACAAGACATATACACCATACCACGTAATCAACCCAACTCAGTTCATGACACTGAGAGAGCCACTAAAATTGATTAATTTACACTAAGTTCAAAAATCTGCAGTCTTTGTGGACATAAGTGCCTGACTGCCTTAACCATGGGAAGTACTTGGTCTCTTCCTAGAAACGCATTGTGAGGAGTACCACAGGAACCCCAAAGTAGCTGGCCGCTGAGAGGAATTGCCAAGCGAAACGGGAAATGAACCCCACAGATTGAGTAGAACACCCATGAGAAAAAAGCCAAGCGCTGTCTTTTGGCAGTCTTGGTGGCCAAGTGACCACCTACAACCAATAGGAAGCCATTGAAACTGAGGTCCAAAATATCATTCCTACAAGTTTGATACACAGATCTAACACAATTGATCCCTCACACTCTTCCTCACGCCTAATAGGTGAACCACCACAATTGAGGTCACTGAATTGACACCATCAAGACCATTCTCGATCACCTCTCACACCATCAGAAGGCCACATAGCCTCTGATTCAGATTCAGACCCATACCAGTATGAACCAGACTTGCACACATCACCATCAAGCCCCATGGCTGGTGCAAACCCGGATCCATTTTTCGGCATAGCAATCGCTAGTGGGCCCATGTCCACACCACAAATTATCACCAACAACCCTGCAGGTGGCCCCAGCACGGTCATGCAAACTGTCATCAGTCAGCTGCCACCACCCATAGTAACTACTCAAGCTGTCCCACCTGCAACACTTGCGAGTAGTGGACCTTCCACATACAATTCCCCTCCTATCACACATGGGGGCAGTGCCCCTTCCACATACACTGCCCCTCTTGTCACACATGGGGGCAGTGGCCCTTCCATCCACACTGTCCCTCACTCCACACTTAGGGGCATTGGCCCATCTACAATGGCACCACCAGCACCCCCAGCTATGTAGGTACATTATGCACCTACAAACCCCATAACTATACCTTCCCCATATCACATCAACCTGGGGTTAAATATTCCTTTCATGGCTCATCTTAACTTTCCTGATTTGGCTCAATTGACAAATGACCCCATCCGCCATCAAAACTTTTGGCCTCCCATGCCAACCAAGCTGCCATCAGACATTCCCAAGTTTGAAGGGAAGGCATGGGAGTGTCCCCAAAAGCACAAAGGCACTCACGCTGGCCATGCTCATGACTGATCTGCCCCCATTAACCGTGTCATCCCCCCCAAGGATTATCTCCCCGATGACTTCCTATTCATCATATCCATGGAAGAACCATGATATGGGGACATCCTTCTCTATTTACGAACATAGAAGTTTGTAACACACTTAAACCATGAGGATAGGCGATGCATCCGACATAAAGCCATTTGCGACTTACTGATTGGAGATGTCCTGTATCGTCGAGGCATTGGTACCATCCTATGTTGTTGCCTCACCCGTGATGAGGCCGAGATCATCCTCAACGACTGTCATAGTGGAGCATGCGGTGGCCACCTTTCAAGATTGACAACCACCCAAAAGATTTTACGTGCCAACTATTTCTGGCCCTCCATCTTCACTGATTTCATAGATGCAGTCAAGCATTGCCGTAGCTATCAGCTCTTTGCCCCAAAGACAAGAACCCCCCCTACACCATTACACCCCATAGTCACAGTCAGGCCCTTCTACAAATGGGTAATTGACTTCATGACAATCAACCCCATTTCGGCTAATGGTCATAAATACATCATTATGGCAGTCGATTACTTCACTAAGTGGGAAGAGGCCATTCCCACATTTGATTGCAAAGATGAAACCACAGTGTGCTTCTTCTTAAACCATGTTATTTCATGATTTGGTGTTCCTAAACAATTAGTCTCAGACCATGGAGCACACTTTCAAGATGCTGTATGGGCTAAAATGTCAACCATGTTGAATTTTGAACACCAATACTCATCGTCCTACTACCCCTAGGGCAACAACCAAGTTGAAGCAGTCAACAAAATCATTAAAACAGTGCTCCGAAGGATGGTAGGAAACCATAAAACAAAATGGCATCACATGCTAATTTCTTCCCCATGGGATTATCGCACATCCACAAAAAACCGCAACCAGTTTCACTCCTTTCCGCCTAGTACATGGCGTTGAATCAGTACTCCCTATAGAGTGCCAAATCCCGTCCCTCGGCCTCGCAGTAGAAATTCTC
Source organism: Pseudotsuga menziesii (assembly GCA_001517045.1). NCBI lineage: Eukaryota > Viridiplantae > Streptophyta > Pinopsida > Pinales > Pinaceae > Pseudotsuga > Pseudotsuga menziesii. The sequence continues at coordinate 73,471 of LPNX010760083.1, read as the reverse complement.
CCTAACACTTCACCTTTAGAAGAACAACTCCTCCAACTTGAGCAAACCATAGAAGACCATCTAGCTGCCCTCCAAGCCATTGAAGTAGCCAAAAAATGGTCAAAGGTCCACTATGAATCCCATGTCCACCCTCGCACCTTCAGCGAAGGCGATATGGTTATAGTATATGGCCAACCCAACAATAAGTCGGGAAAAGGCAAGTTTGAGTCAATGTGGTATGGCCCGTACGTAATCCACTGTTGCCTCGAAAAAGGGGCATACACCCTTATTGACTCTAATGGACAACTATTGGAGAACACCTGCAACGGTCTCTACTTAAAGAGATCTTACGCTTAACATCACCAACGAGTTGTGTCATTTTATTTTCTTGTTTTTCAATGTTTTTACCATAAATCAGGGGAAACACCATTAGTTGCTACTCCAAAGTCACTCGGAATAATTTTGAGACATCTCTCACACCTCCGGACTCAAATTTATATCTCCTTATGAGACCATCATCTCATGTTTAACAAATAAATTTTGGGACCATTTCCCAGAAGCTACCTCGATTTACGAGCCACAACATGGTGATGCAAGTGTCTGCGGACCTGTACTTGTATCACTCTTGCCTACCGCTACTCATGCGGGTTCTCGGGCCACCGCCCATTAAGGGTCACCATTTTTCTTCTTATTTTGTATCTTAACACATAATTGTCTACTTCGTCCACCACACCTTACGCAGATATTTGGACCATTGTCCAGAAAATGATTTATTTCTCTTGCACGTATTTGGCATATAACTGCCCTTAGACTTGCACTCACATCACATGTAATCAAGTCCATCCACTGCAACTCACACACAGCTCTCCTGACCTCTGTCGGAGAGCCACCTTGGTTAGCATGCCTCTGCCGCACCGACTCATGAGCCTCTGCCGCGATCTATCCCGTGCATGTATTGGTATGTTTGAGATCCTTCTTCTTTTTCCATACTATGCAGATGACCTTTGGACCATTGTCCACCGTTCCAACATGGGGAACCGCCTGTGCCACTGCAATTGGTTGACCATACTGGAGTTTTGTTTAAGCTCTTTTTTGACTCCTAAAAACAATGAAAAGATAGCCAAGCGCAACTGCTTCCTTTCTTGCTCGCTAAAGTATAGGAAAGGGCGTCTACATCATCTCGTTTACCTCCTTTTGTGGACTATGCAGACCATCAAATGAAAATGACCACCTTGGCATATTCAAGCCAAGACCATTTCCCTCTACATACTTTTATGCTTTCTCGGGCAGAGGGGCCGCACCTTACGAAAAAGCTCACTATAGGTTGTCGTTAAGCTCTTTTCCAGCCTTCTCATCAAGAAAATATTACCGAGCAAACTTGGTTTCATTCATGCTTGTAAAAGTATCTGAATGACCTTCCAGTCAGTATAGGTTTAACATTTTCCGACCTGATTTGACTACCAATGGTAAAGAAGTCTCTCATCCCCCAAAGGATGGGTGAGCTCTCCTATGTAAAATTTTATCCTTTTTTGGGCACATGAGACTACCAACAAAAAATATCCCCCACTGGAGTCTTCTTCGTGCTTTGAGACTCTCTAAAATTGAAAGCACCATCGAGCATTTACCTTCTCGGGATCACCAAAAATCCATGAGATCATACCACAACGGTGTCTCTAGACACCACACCACAAAAAATAGATTGGTAGCATTCCCACTTTGGGTTGCCTTTATTCAGAGTACTCTACAATGTGTCTTCCTTAGATCCCATCAATATCGAAAGTATCCACCTCCCCCGAGTATTTCCCATCTACAGTTACATTCCCGGTATTACAGTCCCATGAGTCAGTTTCATTTGCTGCCTAGTCTGCCCTGCTGTCATACTCTAAACAAAGGAATTTTGAGTCTACCACACTCCCCCTGCCCCTGTTCAATTCTTTCCCTCCCCCTCCCCCCCCATTCAGTGGGTCAGTCCGCAGATTGTCTCACACCTTTTGGTTATTTCCCTCGTGATTCTGGTCAAGGAAACATCATTGCCTTGACTAGGGGCAGGTCTCCCTCTGTCGATGGAAACACACATATTCCAGAGGATAGACCCAGAGGTCCTTGTACCTTGGTTTCATTAACATAATTGATGAGTTCCTTGGATCACTTAAGAGGATTCCTTACTGCCTCTCGGGATGGTTGTTTCTCACATGCTCGACTTCAACTACATCATCGCACCATTGAGATTCATACAGGGTTTGGTCCATGCAATATTTGGTCAAAGACCCTAGATGTTACTTGACTCTAGCACATTGATGAGTCTATTCGAGGGACCTAAACAGGTTATGTCCCTTGTAATTTCTGGGTTGCGTTGGAAACCGTGTTTAGAAGCCCCAACAGTGCTTCTATATAGATTTATGATTGATGCAACATACTTGTACCACATAGACTCTGACTCTTAATCAGCTAGTCCATATAGCTATGTACCGTCCCAGATCCAGTAGGCTGTTAGTCATGAAGATATAGCATTCCATGAGAATGCCATGGGTCCAATATACCAGTTCTTCAGATCAGTATTGTATTCAACCTTACATTGAGGCAACCACTATGTACCATTAGTTGTATATGATTGACTCTTGTATTTTAGAGCATAGATCAAATTATTCTTTTGACATTGTCATGAGCATGGGGATGCTTGCCTCGTCCATATACATGTCACACATTATTTTTATCTCACCCATTGATGGGAACCATATTAATACAAAAACCAAAAGCCACCATGCCCCAGCCCTGAAAGCACCACCTCTCCACAACAAATCCTATGATGTCCGTCGGCCATACGATGAGCTCCTTCCCTCACACATCAGGGGGCAATCTATTAACCTGAAAAATCTCTCGCTCATCTCTACATGGCCTACACCACCCAAGCACACCCATTCATGACCCTCGTAACACCCCATTAGACCCCCACACCCTCAAAACGGCTTAAAAATGAGTAAAAGGGCTTAAAAACCCCAAAAGGAGCCTAAATAACTCTTCTAAGGGATAAAGCCTCCAAAAAGGGGCTAAAACCCCTCAAAAGAGCCTAAAACCCTAAAAGGAGCTAAAGTTAGGGCAGAAGGGGCTAAAAGCCCCAAAAAGGGGCTAAAGCCCTGACCAAGGGCTTAAAACCCTAAAACTCCCCAGAAAAGCTATAAAAGGAGGGTTGGGGGTCACTCTCAAAGAAATCTTCCCTTGCATATAGTTATGCTACCCATGGATGCCTTGAGACCCTTCGTCTCTTAGGCCACCCACATCCCCCTCTCATTCACTCATCTTCCCCATTGAGCCATAGCTCCTCCATTGCTGAGTGAGATAGAGAGGTGCTTCCTCCAGCCAGGGCATGGTGGCCCATTTCACCAAAGAAGAGGTATACCATTGTTTGTTCATGCTTTTGTTTTAGTAGCTTAGTTGTTTTCTAACCCATATTTGCTTGTAGGTTTGTTTATTAACTTGTTTTGCAGGTTTATTGCTGTTTTTAATAGTTGTTTGCAGGTTCTTGGAGCAAATCCCTAACCTTGTTTGTAGAGGGGCTCATGGCCATTTCTTTCTGTTCTTTGCTTTCATCTCTGTCCAGTTTCCTTTCGGTTTTTATTTTCTGTATTTTCACACAGGAACCTACCCTTCCATCCTATAGATGAAAGGGAGCCATTCCTGCCCCTGTAGCAAGGAGAAATCCCTGCAACAATGTGCAATTTCTCTGGGTGCATCACACATGGATAGACTTCTCTAGATTTAATCTAGAGGGAGCAAGGCAAGAATACCAAGATTTATGTGGAACCCAATTGCTTCTGGTGCATCAATGGAAGATTTTGAGGTTTGCTGATGGCATAGATACTTGATTTGATACCATGTTAATTTTAGTGAAACATACGATCCTCACACTTGAATGATTCAATGGAGAATGAAGGTTGCTGAAGAGAGAGACTATTCAGTGAAAATTGATTAATAGATTCATGGCATAAATTACCCACCTGAGGAAAAAAATGGTTAGCATAACAATACATGATTAATCATTGATGTCTCTGTAATATAATAATAATACAATAAGAATATTTGAAATTCCTTTGGGAGGATTCGAATTCACCAACTCAAACTGACTCTGGTGCTAACTAAGTGTGGGAAAAATCACCACTAGAGCTCACTAATGAAACTCCGCGCCACTAATTCATTCACAATCAGTTTACTGATGAAAGCAAGTGAGAAAATGTGCCCTACCTCCATTAAATCATGCAAACTAAAACTAGGATGACTGAGAGTGATCTAACTAATGGTAACCATAGCATAACTGAACATAACTGAATACCTACTAGGGTCAACTATTGGAGACTGCTGGTGGCACTCAGAGGGGGTTCCTAAATTATAGGGATTGATCCATGGAGCCCCTAAAATCATGTAAACATGTGTGAGTGGTAGGTGTCTCGTAGGTATGTCCTCCATACACTAGTGAAGTGTTAATAAACTTCTAATCTAGGAAAAGACAAAATATACTAAGTGGTCAAAGGGAGGATGAATTAATAATCCTAACACAAAGGATAAATCCGATGGCTTGAAGGTGATTGCCCCAGGAATTCTGTGGTAAACTCCATTGCTTATGGTGCACAATTGGAATAATCTAAGATCAAATTTTCTAGGCTCTAATACCATGTAATATTTTTCATAGGCTAATCTAGATTGCAAATCAAGATTTCACTAAGGATTTCTAGAGTTACAGAAAATATAGAAGAATTGTGAGGAAATAATGAGTAGAACACAAGAGAAAAATATACTCAAGTGGATAAATTTCCATTACATTAATGAATAATTATATGTGTACAATATTAATACATTTTCAAGAGAGAAAATTGAATTCCAAAGAGGCAATTTGAGTAGCTCACATGTGGCAGGCTTAGAATAGATTAAAATCCCCCTATATGGAAAGTATCCATCCCATATCTAGGTTAGAGGTCATGAATTGGGTAAGTGGGATTATATTCCATATGAGTGAACTTAAAGCAAGTTGTGAGTGGGTTTTTAGGAGAAAAACGATGAATGGGTTTAGGAAACAACTAGCAAAGTTCCCAAAGACATCTTGGCGCAATCCAAGAGGAAAGCTAACAAAAACAACTTTAAGTCATAAAATTAGGAAGGGCACTTTGTACTAAAAAAAGGTAGAGTAAAAGTAGGAAGAGGGTGAAAAAGTGGATAATGTGGCCAAGCTATGCTTTATGAAGCCAAAATATGATGGAACAACATGTATCTAACACTAGGAACATAATGAAGGTGTTTTAACCTATGTCTAGATGGGATTTTATTCCAACAATGTAAGCATGTTTTCAACTTTTTAGTTTTGATTTAAAATGTTAATTTTAGTTTATTTTTCTCATCATGTTTTATTTAATAACAAAATTTAAACTTAAGGAAGCATGAGGAAGTATGGACATTAGCGGTGAGGTAGTTGTTAATAAATTATTATTCTTTTCAACTTTATATTCATAGGTTTATTTTAGTTTTTTAATTTAGTTTAAAATTGTTTAATTAATTTGAGATTCATAGTTGCTTTTATACATGTTATAGGTTGGGAGTCGTAGAGACAAAGGGAAGACCACAATAAATGATATTGGTCCTCTGATGGACATTGATGGTGAGGTAATTGTTTATAAATTATTATGCTCTTCAATTATATCTTCATAAGTTATTTTAGTTTTTTTTTTAAGTTTAAAATTGTTTAATTAATACGAGGTTCATAGTTGATTTTATATATGTAACATCTTGGGAGTCATTGAGACAAAGGGAATACCACACGGTGGATATTGGTCTTCTAATGGACATTGATGGTGAGGTAATTATTTATTTATTATTCTCAATTATATTTTCATAAGTTTATTTTAGTTTTTGAATTTAGTTTAAAATTGTTTAATTAATATGAAATTCATAGTTACTTTTATACATGTTACAGGTTGGGACTTGTCGAGAAAACGGGAAGACCACGACAGAGGATATTGGTCCTTTGATTTAGAGTTTTTATTGGATTTTATAGTTATGTTTGGGGCTCTGAGAGATTTATGTTTGGATTATATATGTGTTGAACTTACATATTGTAGCTGTTTTGGATGATAACTGTTTTGGGATTAATTGCATAGGATAATTTTGTGTGATAAATGCCTATCATAATTTTGCATAATGTCCATGAATGTATGCATTATTAAATGTATGTTTTATGATTTTGTTTCACAATGATAGTAAATATTATATAGTCTAATAATATAGTTCAATTTTGATGATTGAATCTCAAATAACATATTGTGTTATGGTTACAATGTTTCGTAACATTGTTGTGGATATATGTAGTTGAAGCGTATCATGCAAAAGATAAATCTCATTAAATGATCCAAATATTGTAGTAGATGGAAGTGTTGTAGCCAATTTATTATTTCGTTAGTCTAGTCAGTTTTTGGTGAACTTATATTTTTCTAATTGTCCCAAGATATAATGTCTAATAGTGTTGTAGTTTAGAAGTGTTGTAAACAATTTTGGGATTAAGCTTGTAGTTCAGAATGGTTGTAGACTAGTTTATGTAAAAGATTGAATTTCATAAATGATTTGTACAATTTCAACATGTGTTTTAATGTTTATGTTTAATGTTTAATGTTTAATCTTGAAATGGTTTTAGGATATTGGTAAACCTCTAGAATATATAATGCTTAAATTAGTTAAGTTTTGTAAAAGATGAATTTCATTATAAATGATTTGTATAGGTATAACAAGTTAAATTTAGTGAAGCTTAGGATCCTCAGGCTTGAATGAATTCAAATGTGAAAGAAGGTTGCAGGAGAGAGAAGTAATTTAGTGTAAACTGATCAAAGAATTCATGGAAAAAATTTGACACACATGAGACAAAATTTGATGAGCATACCATTACATGAATTATCATTAATATCTTTGTAATACAATGATGTTACAATAGGAAAAATTTGAATTCCTTAGGTAGGATTCAGATTGACCAACTTGGACTGACTCTGGTGCTAACTAAATGTGGGAAAATCACTACTAGATCTCACTAATGAATTAGTTCACAATCAGTTAGCTGATTTAGGTAGGTGAGAAAATTAGACAAACCTCCCTTAAATCATGCAAACTGGTGCTATACTAACTAAAGATGAACTAAGTGATGGGAATTAGAGCATAACTGAACACCAACTAGGGTCAACTGCTGGTGACTGTTGGTCGCACTCAGAGTGGGTTCCTAAATTATAGGGCTTGGTCTCTAGAGTTCCTAAAATCCTGCATACAGGTGCATAAAGTATTAGGTGGGACCCCTATTATTCCCCCATGCAACCAATGAAGTGGGAATAATATCCTAAGTTAGGAAAAGACAGTTAGGATATGGTGGTCAAGGGAGGATTAATTAATTAATCCTAACACCCCCCCTTAATCCTAACTTGGAAAACCTGGGACTTGGAAACTAAGACCAAATATCACCCATACAATCTAAATGTAAAATTGAATGCTTAACAAACCAAGGAAATGGGGAAAACCTCATGGGAAACCCCCACCTCAAAATATGTAAGAAAACCAAGAACAATAACTGAATCAAGCCTTTAAACCATGAAGAAATTTGAGATAGGAAAATCCCTTTTCAGTGAAGGACTTGGTAAATATGTCTATAATATGCTCCTCTATAGGGCAGTAATGTAGAGTGATAGCCTTACTATGCACTAGTTCTCAGAGGTAGTGCATCTGGAATTCAATGTGCTTGGTTCTCTGCTTCTCAACTGAATCACTGGATATCTTGATTGCACTTTGATTATCATTAAAATGATATACTGAAGGAGAAATGCAAATGCCAAACTCTGTAAGAATCCCATGTAGCCAAATTTTCTGAATAGCTTCATTCATATCCCCTTGATACTCTACTTCAGCTAAAGAGAGAGCAAGAGCTACTTGCTTCTTGATTGACCAACATATTGGTCCATATCCCAACATGAACACAAATCTTGATGTATATTTCCTGTTAGTACTATCACCATCCCAATCTGAATCAGTAAAACCAATCAGATCTAGCTGTGTACCAGTAGAATAGTGGATCCCAAACTCCATCATACCTTGCACATAATGCAAGATGTGCTTTGCTTCTTTCCAATGCAACTCATGTGGCTCCTGTAGCTATACGGAAAAAACACTCACAACATCGGATAAATATAGAATAAAATGGGTGAGGTACAATAGGTTACCAATCCATTGTCTATAGAGTGTACTATCAACTAGTGGTGTAGAACCTCCTTCTTCCAACCTTATGCCAAATAAGAAGGGGAAGGGTGCTGCTTTACAATCAATCACGTGGAATATTTTGAGAAAATATCCTATATATATGGATTGTGCAATCATGATCCCTACAGATTTTTGATTCACCTCAAGGCCAATAAACTACCTTAGCATCCCTAGACCAGTCATGGAGAATGCCTCACTCAAAGATGACTCGATTCCTCTCAATCCAGCAGTAGAGCCACTAGTAATAAAAAATTCATCCACATATAGTACAATCAACAATAAGAACCATCCTTTATGCTACATGTAGACATTGCAGTCGGAATTTCATCTCTCGAATTTATGTGACAATAGGAAGGCATCCATATTGGCATACCATGCCCTTGGGGATTACATGATCCCATAGAGATATTTCCTTAGTTTTCAAACCAAGGAGGAATATTCAATGTACCCCTTAGGATGTTTCATGTAGATCTCTTCTTCTAGGTCACCATGTAGGAAGGAACCCTCCACATCCATGTGATGTACCTCCCACTTCTTCAAAGTTGCAATGACCAAAACTAGCCTTATGGAATCCATTCTTGCAACCAGAGTGAATGTATCATTGTAGTCCAACCCATGAAATTGTGCATACCCATTTGCCACTAACCAAGCCTTATACTTGGTTGTGGTTCCATCAGCTGCTATCTTGGTCTTGTATTTCCATTTGAATTGAACTAGCTTTCTCCCAGGAGGTCAGGAGACAAGTTTCAATGTCTGGTTGTCTTGTAGTGAATCAAACTCATCATCCATGGCTACCTGCCATCTTGGCTCATGGAAATATTCCTTGTAGGACTGTGGATCTAACCCCATCATCATGAAACACCTCTCTGGGAGAAGTGTATATGAATGGTAAAGTGCAACATTTTCATCCTAATACTGGGATCTTGTTCTTCTTTTATCATCTAGATCCCTAACACTATTCTCAGCTACTTCGATGAGATTTTGGGCCCATTTAGGCCTTTGATTTGGAGCAGGTGCTATATATGGATCTTATTGAGGTTCATTCTCAATATAAATATCATGATCATCTTGATACTCATCTTATGAATCCAAAACATTAGTTAATACATCATGATTTGCAAATGGAAATGGATGAGTAAATATACCTTCTTCTTCTTCTTCAGTTGGCTATGGATCATGCACTTTATCTTCATTAAATTCAACATTACGCTCTATGAATCACTTTTTGGTTTCAAGATCCATCAGTTTGTATGCCTTTGCATCACCTTCATATCCTAGTAGTATGCATTCGCTACTCTAATATTGGAAGGATTTCCTTGTGTTAGTAGGAATTTTGTCCCATGATTTGGATCCAAAAACTCTCATATGTGAGACATTGGGATTATGTCCCATCAATGCTTTGAAAGGAGTAACCCCAATAACTGACTTGTGGGGCAATCTATTCTTGATGTACAAAGAACAATTTCCTGTCTCAACCCACATATATGGAGGAATATTTCTTGCTTCAAGAAGGCAAGCAACCATCTCTTTCAAGGATCTGTTTTTCCTCTCAGCTACACCATTATGTTGTGGTGTGTATGGGACTGAGTGTTGCATTTGAATTATTGTTGAAGCACACAACTACTGGAATTATCTTTTGACATACTCACCTCCATGATCAGGTTTGAGTGCTTTGATCTTCTTCCCGATATTTTTCTCAGCCAAGGATTTGAAAAGTTTAAAGGTCTCAAATACCTCAGACATCTGCTTCAGAAAGTAGATCCAACAATACCTTGAATAAACATCGATGAAGGTCATAAAGTATCTAGATCCATTCATAGATGCTATAGGTATTGGTATATAGACATTATTGTGGCTAAAATCAATTGTGGAGGCAACTCTTCTTGCCTTCTCAACCTCATACCTTCTCTCTTGATGATTCCCTACCAAGCAACCAATGCTCACACATTTATATGATTTGATGAGGGGCAATCCATCAACCATATTTTCATTTTGCAGCTACTGGAGATACTTGAAATTCAGGTGGCCAAATATTAATTTCATGCCACAACTTGCTTATGTCATTGGAATGAGTCAATAAGGCACTAGGATATGAGTTAGGAAGAAAGTGAGAAAACTAATATTCGTTGAAGGAATGATTATAAACACCTTTCACTATTAGATTCCTAGTAGAGACTTCTAATATCTACACTTTGTTAGGATCAAATGTGATTCACTTGGGTGAGCTAGTATGAGTCATCTGCTATATAGACAACAAATTTGCTGCCAAGGAAGGGACATAGAGCACATTCTTGAACACTCCATGCTCAAATTTGATGGAAATTTTCCCAAAACCTGGGATTTGTGAGTAATATCCCATGTGTAGGCCTGGTACTACAGAGAGATCCAGAGAAGAGAGTGATTCTTTGGAGGAAACCATGTGATTGGAGGCTTTAGAATCAATGCAAAAAGTCTTCCTCCATAGCATGTCACCTCTCATGATATTCAATCTTATTTCTAGAATAAAACTTCTTTGCACCTTCAGGAAGGACAATATTGTTCTGTTTAAGGAGCCTAGACATCTGGTCTATGGTTTTCTTCATACATAGATTCTCTGGATGATTTCCTCTCTCATAGTAAGAGCACTCGTCATTGTCAAACTTCTTGTGCTTGTCCTTGTTAGAACCTGTGTCCACTTCAAAAGGATTTTTCTTATAATTAGGCTTGAAATCAGTGTTTTCCTTCTCTTTTCCTTTCTTCTCCCCCTTTTCTTGTGCATTCTTAGTCTCCCCCAGCTAAGAGAGCCTGATTCTTGGAGGCTTTGAGAGCTCCCATAGGTATCACCTTATCTTGTTCATATATTAGAGATTCTATGAAGGCATTAAGGAATGGAATTCACTAATTAGGAGTTTTCAGTCTCCCAAAGTGAAAGGTAGATACAAACACTTAGAATTATAGACCAAGTTTGCTTAGAATTGAGAGCACCAATTTCTCATCCTTCTTGAAAATCCCACACTGCTTCCATTGCATGAAAAGGGATTTGAATTTTGAGAAGAATTGTTGGATAATTTTGAAGTTGTTGGACTATAGTGAAATCAAATAATTCTCTAGAATATAACTCCTCAGATCATCCTGCTTTCCAAACAAGGATTTGAGCTTCTCCCATACTTCTTTTGGAGTTTTTAGTCCATCAAGATGGAAGAGTAACTCCGTAGAGATGTGGATGCACATGAAGCAAAATGCTTCATCCTTCAGATACTTCAACTTTTCAAGAGGATGTTGGGGTTCGACCTCTCTTCCCATGGTGACCTTGTACAAACCTTTTTTGTGCAATACTATTTGCATATGAACCCTCCAATCAAGATAGTTTAAGGGTGTGAGGATTATGGGTTTCAAATATGATGAATTCTCCATATTACAACTTCAAGAAACAACTAATTATTTAGACAATCTTCAATTTACCGACAAAAATACTGCAAAAACACTTCAATTCGAAATCAAACCAATTCAAACACTCTCCACTTTGACATGTGCACTTTCTTTGGGTGCATCACACTTGGGTAGACTTCTCTGGACAAAATCTAGAGGGAGCAAGGCAAGAATACCAGGAATTATGTGGAACCCAATTGCTTCTAGTGCATCAATGGAAGTTTTCGAGGTTTCAAATTTTCCCGATTACCTTCTCTAATACAATTTTTAATTTAGTGAAGCTTAGGATCCTCAAGACTGAATGAATTCAAATGTGAAAGAAGGTTGCAGAAGAGAGGATAAATTCAATGTAAACTGATCAAAATATTCATGTAAAAATTGCACACACATGAGACAAAAGTTGGCCATGTGAAAATTTGATTCACATCAATATCTAGGAACTGAGGGAATCCTACCATTCAATATTACTCACAAATTATGTAGAAAAAAATGAAAAGAGAGAAATTAACACATATAAATGGTGTCAATAACAGAGTTTATTATGACTGTACAACATGTAAATATGTCTAGAACATGTTTATAATACAATAGGATAAAATTGTTATCCTTTGGAGGCCATTTGGATGCATACATGTGGTAGAATTATATTGTACCTCAAACCCCCCCTAGGTGGACCAATGAGATCCCAAACCACCTCAAATGGTCACGAATGCTATTGTAAAGGTGGCTATATCATGCTGTGAAATAAATGAGGCCAGGATAGGTAAGGTGTAGTGCATGGGTGAGTGGGAGTGGCTCTATGAAGCAATAAATGGTCTAGAAGAGAAAAAACCATAAAATACATGCATTAACGCCTCTAGTCAACCAGTTTCCCTATTTTAAGGTACAGGGAGTGCACCATGGACTGAGAAGTCATTAATAAGGGAAAATGTGTAACCAAAATGATTAAATGAGGGATCTTGGGTGCATTTATGAGTCTAAAACACTTAAGGAACCAATATTGGCCAACAAAACCTAGTTTTGGACCATATAACATAAACACGAGACTAATAAAAATGTGTCCTAGGTGTATTACCATGGTACTAAGGTGTAATAATGATATAAACCCCCCACCCACCCTTAAGCCCGACTTAGTGTAATTACATCACATTATTGAGGCCTTGTCAACTAAGGCTTAAGTCACCTCTTACAAACTTTTATTTGTCCATATAACCAAGGTAAGGAGGAAAGCTATGAAAGTGAACATCAGTATTCATCATTTGTCACCCAATCCAAGAAGTGGTCTTAGGTAGGCGAATGCATTCTTTTTGAATCTCTTGGTGAAGATGTTAACAATTTTCTTTGCAGATGGGAAATACTACAATGATATCACCTACTCATGCACCAAGCTCCTGATGTAGTGCATGCATATATAAATGTGCCTGGTCCTCTGTCTCTGCACTAGATCAATGGAAATATTGATTTCACTTTGATTATCACACCAAATCAATGTGGGTGAATAAAATTTAAAACCAAGTTCCCCAAGAATACCTTGCAACCACACACATTGTGTAGTTGTGTTCACTGCTCCTTTGTACTCAGTCTCAGCTGATGAAAGGGACACAGTGTGCTATTTATTGCTTGGAAAAAATATGGTACCATGTGAAAGCATGAATACATAACATGAAGTGGGATTTATATCAATGGAATCTCCATCCCAATCAGAATCAGTAAATCCAACTAGTTCTAGTGGAGAACCAACAACATACTGCACCCCAAAGTGTTTGGTTCGTTGCACATAATGCAAGATTATTTTTGCAGCCTTCCAATGGATATCTTGAGGCTCCTGTGTATATATTTCAACAAAACCTACAAAATATTCCAAATCAGGTCGAGAGTGTGTAAGATACAACAAGATCCCAACTAGTTGTTTGTACAACGAGTTGTCCACCAATGGAGATGCACCAAATTCAACTAGTTTTATTCCTGAGAGGAATTGGCACTTGGATACCTTACATTCAGCCATTTTGCAACAACAATAGCATTCATGACCATTTGAGGTAGTTTGGGAGCTCATTGGTCCACCTAGGGGGGTTTGAGGTCCAATCTAATCCTACCACATGTATGCATCCAAATGGCTTCCAAAGGCTAACGATTTTATCCTACTGTATTATAAACATGTTCCAAACATACTTACATGTTGGATAGTCATAATAAATTCTATTATTGACACCATTTATATGTGTTAATTTCTCTCTTTTCACTATTTTCTACATAATTTGTGAGTAATCTTGAATTGTGAGGATTCCCTCAGCTCCTAGATATTGATGTGAACCAGATTTTCACATGGACAAATTTTGTCTCATGTGTGTGCAATTTTTGCATGAATGTTTTGATAAGTTTACATTGAATTTCTCCTCTCTTGTGCAACCTTATTTCACATTTTAATTCACACCATGTGAGTAATATTGAATTGTGAGGATTCCCTCAGCTCCATACATGTGGTAGGATTAGATTGGGCCTCAAACCCCCTAGGTGGACCAATGAGCTCCCAAACCACCTCAAACGGTCACGAATGCTACTGTAAAGGTGTCTGGAGCATGCTATGAAATAAATGAGGCTAGGCTAGGCAAGGTGGAGTGCATGGATGAGTGGGAGTGGTTCTAGGAAGCAATAAATGGTCTAGAAGAGAAAAAAACCATAAAATACATGCATTAACGCCTCTAGTGAACTAGTTTCCCTGTTTTAAGGTATGGGGAGTGCACTAAGGACTGAGAAGTCATTAATGAGGGAACATGTGTAACCAAAATGATTAAATGAGGGCTCCTAGGTGCATTTATGAGTCCAAAACACTTAAGGAACCAATATTGGCCAACAAAACCTAGTTTTGGACCATATAACATAAACATGAGACTAATAAAAATGTGTCCTAGGTGTATTACTATGGTAATAAGGTGGAATAATGATATAACTTCCCCCTTAAGCCCGACTTAGTGTAATTACATCACATTATTGAGGCCTTGTCAACTAAGGCTCAAGTCACCTCTTACAAACTTTTATTTGACCATATAACCAAGGTAAGGAGGAAAACCTCATGGGAACAATAACCTCCCTTCTAAAATGGACATGGAGAAAAATATGAAAGTGAACATCAGTATTCATAATTTTTCACCTGATCCAAGAAGTGGTCTTAGGTAGGTGAATATATTCTCTGTGAATCTATTGGTGAAGATGTCAGCAATTTGCTTTGTAGATGGGAAATACTGCAATGATATCACCTACTCATGCACCAAGCTCCTAATGTAGTGCATGCATATATAAATGTGCTTGGTCCTCTGTCTCTACACTAGATCAATGAAAATATTGATTTCACTTTGATTATCACACAAAATTACTGTGGGTGAATAAAATGCAAAACCAAGTTCCCCAAGAATACCTTGCAACCACACACATTGTGTAGTTGCGTTCATTGCTCCTCTGTACTCAGTATCAGCTGATGAAAGGGACACAGTGTGCTATTTATTGCTTGGAAAAAATATGGTACCATGTGAAAGAATGAAGACATAACATGAAGTGGGATTTATATCAATGGAATCTCCATCCCAATCAGAATAAGTAAATCCAACTAGTTCTAGTGGAGAACCAACAACATACTGCACCCCAAAGTGTTTGGTTCGTTGCACATAATGCAAGATTATTTTTGCAGCCTTCCAATGAATCTCTTGAGGCTCCTACATATATATTTCAACAAAACCTAAAACATATTCCAAATCAGGTCGAGAGTGTGTAAGATACAACAAGATCCCAACTAGTTGTTTGTACAACGAGCTGTCCACCAATGGAGATGCACCAAATTCAACTAGTTTTATTCTTGAGAGGAATTGGCACTTGGATACCTTACATTCAGCCATTTTGCAACAACAATAGAATTAATGACCATTTGAGTTGGTTTGGGAGCTCATTGGTCCACCTAGGGGGGTTTGAGGTCCAATCTAATCCTACCACATGTATGCATCCAAATGGCTTCCAAAGGCTAATGATTTTATCCTACCGTATTATAAACATGTTCCAGACATACTTACATGTTGAACAATCATAATGAACTCTATTATTGACACCATTTATATGTGTTAATTTCTCTCTTTTCACTATTTTCTACATAATTTGTGAGTAATCTTGAATTGTGAGGATTCCCTCAGCTCCTAGATATTGAAGTGAACCAGATTTTCACATGGCCAAATTTTGTCTCATGTGTGTGCAATTTTTGCATGAATGTTTTGATAAGTTTACATTGAATTTATCCTCTCTTATGCAACCTTCTTTCACATTTTAATTCACACCACGTGAGTAATATTGAATTGTGAGGATTCCCTCAGCTCCATACATGTGGTAGAATTAGATTGGACCTCAAACCCCCTAGGTGGACCAATGAGCTCCCAAACCACCTCAAACAGTCACAAATGCTAGTGTAAACATGGCTGGAGCATGATAGGACATAAATGAGGGTAGGATAAGCATGGTGGAGTGCATGGGTGAGTGGGACTAGTTCTAGGAAGCAATAAATGGTCTAGAATAGCAAAAAACCACCAAATACATTCATTAACGCCTCTAGTGAACCAGTTTCCCTATTTTAAGGTATGGGGAGTGCACTAAGGATTGAGAAGTCATTAATGAGGGAACATGTGTAACCATAATGATTAAATGAGGGCTCCTAGGTGCATTTATGAGTCCAAAACACTTAAGGAACCAATATTGGCCAACAAAACCTAGTTTTGGACCATATAACATAAGCACGAGACTAATAAAAATGTGTCCTAGGTGTATGACCATGGTACTAAGGTGATGTCAGGTCATGTTTTTGTTTTTCATCTTTTAATACTTTTATTTATGTTTTGAAGCTTGGTTTTACTTTTTATTCCTAGAAAATTTTGTTGATTGGCATAGTTTGAATTTTTTCCCTTTAGCTTTTATGTTATTTGTTTTCTTAGTTTATTTTTACAAGTTTTGGTTTGATTTCATAATCAAAGGGATTATATAGGGCTTATATGGATTAAAAAATTCTAAAAAATAGCATAAAAGTTTAATTGAGACTCCTAAACCAAGTTTAAACCCTTATCATTAGCTTAATTTTTGCAAATCATTAACCTAGATTTCTTGTAGTGCAAGTCAAAAACAAATGCATAGAGGCACTACAAGAAAGTCACGCAAGTTAAAATTCATCTTTCAACGTTGCATATATTTAGTTCTCTAAAGCGCCAACACTACAGAAGCATAGTGGTTTAAAACTCCGATGAGGTAGTTGATAGAGCTTCCAATCGCCGATCACGAAGCTAATGGTCTAAAGCGCCGACATTACAGTAGCATAGTGTCTTGAGGTTCCAATGCATTAGAGATTACTGCTTTCAATCGCTAACAAGTTAGTAATGGGAAGTGCTTATTCATTCAGTATTGAACCTCCAATCATCGATGCTGAGAAAGATTAGTTGTTAGTGATGGGAGACACCGATACTGTGGGAACATTAAAATGTTAATCATTGTGACAAGTGCGGATATCATCATGAAGGTGAATCGTGGTGGTTTCTTGCATAAGTGATGCAATAATGATAGCAGACCATAATGAGACAAAGACATTTCGAATCATGTTTTTTCCTGAAGTGCACGTACAGCAGGTGGATATCGTGGTGAAAAATTAGTACTTGAAAATCGGAATTTTGAAACAGAGTGAAAATTAGGGCTTTCAAGAGCAGTTGGCTGGAGTGGTCAGAGCGGTCAGAGAAAATTGGAGCATGTAATTCAACACCTGACAGTTCAGATAACAAGATTACAGTTGTTGGATTAGTCATTTTTAACAGGTAGTTCGCGAATCATTACCAGGTATTAATTGCAGCTTCTAGGGAAGCTTTTAAAAGGAAAAGGCAAACAGAGAATCGGTTCACACAACTAAAGCAGACTATCCAGGAGCTGACTCAGCAGAACGAGGAGCTAACAAGGAGGGTTGCAGACTTGGAGGTAGATCACTTGAAATATAGAAGGAAAGCTCAGGCCTTGGAGGGGATTGCTTTACTAGCTGAAGCAGCTAAAGACTTGTAAATTTAGTCAGTTATTAGTTAAGTTTGAATCCTAACTATTTTTAGGCTATCTATCGAATAGTTCAATCTAAACTATCATTATACAACTGATTTTGGAGGAATAGGATAAATGTAAGTATGAAAGAAGACAAATGGTTCGATTTTTTGAGGACAAGGGGAGGCTATCAGGATTTGTTTATGAGCTAAGTAAAAGACTCTTATGTGTTTTTGAGGACTGAATTATGAAATATATGCACTATATGCCCTTCATATTATTGACTAGTTTCATTTCTAATTTGTGTTAATTACTCAGTTGGTATATTCATTTCTTGTTTAATGTTTTTATGCTTGAAATGCTTCCTAACTGTGGGTGAAACTCAATACTGTGTTTATTATATTGGATTATGGTTTATATGTTATGCATCTTAGTCATTTAAATTCTCATGATTTAGTGTTTACTATGGTTTTATGAATGTTTTCCCTCTTGTCTTCAAACTGTTCAACCAAAACCCTAGAAAACCCTATTTTACTTTATTGTGATTATTGAGATTGTGTTGGCTTGTTCTTATGTAGTCTGAGAACAAATTCTAGCACTAACATCTTTGGTGTCATTTCTAGGGAACGAAGTTGAAAACCTATTTTCCCTGGGATACTTGTCATTTCACCGGTTTTGAGAGGTGAACTTAAACCAACAAATCTTGAAGACTACTTTTCACCAGTATTTCACAGTGGCTACTAAGGGAGTTGGGACAAGAAAAAAACCTAGTTCACCTTTACAACTGGGTGTTTCAGACCCATAAGAGATTTTGAAAACAACTAGGAAAATCAAAAGGTCTCAGTCATCTTCAACTTTATGCAGCCCTAACTAATTTGATCTACTATCACCCTTTCTACTTTCCGAGGAGGAAAAACAAAATCTATCTTGACAAATCGATTGGCGACTCCACTAGTTCAAGATGCAGATGCCGAAGACCATGGAAGCCATTCTGGCTCGAAGGTTTGCACCTTTCAATTTTTCTGATGTTCTAGGTTTTCCAAATCTAGTACCTACTAAGGATGTTTGGGGAGATTGTCTTCCACGGTTTAGAGAAAGCAAAGAGGATAATCCTTTAGATCACCTTATCAGATTCCATCAATATATAGTTCAGTTAAATATACAGCATGAAGATGTGCTCATGAAGATGTTCATGTATTCACTCGAGCAAGATGCATGAGAATGGTATTTTTCTCTTCCCGCTGCAAGCATTTCCTCACTGAAATAATTCCACACATGTTTTTGGAAACATTGTAAGTATGTGTTCTTAGCTGAAATCTTTTTAAAAGATTGTTGTGAGCAGGATGATTTTTATAATACAATTTCTGATTCAAAAAATCATGATGATAAGTATAATCAAGGATTCAAAACATATCACGAAGAAGTTGTAGTTTCAGAATTTGTTGAAGATGAAGAGGTAACATTTTCAGATACTACTGTCAAGGAAGAATTCCATGATCATTACGATAATCAAGCTGTTGTTTTAGGTCAGGTTGGAGATTATTCTAGTGATGAGATCAACAGAGATAGTTTGGAATATTCTCATAATGATTTCAATAGTATTAATAATCATTTGAATGCTAACACATTTGAATGATAGAGGCTCTCCATGTTATGTGCCTCCTCCTCTGCCCGGATAGGTTAAATATATCTAGGACCCTGAAAAGGATCCAACGGTGCGATGACCCAGATCTGTGCGTCCTCAAAGGTCATTTGTCTTCTCTTTAGGTCGATAATGGCCATGTTACCGATCGCCCAATCAATGCCTAGAAATGCTAGATAAGGTCTCCTATCCCCAATGATTTCTATAACTTCAAAGTCCGCGAAGCTGTGAACTCCGTCAATGTCAACTGGCACCTACAGTAACCGACCCAGAGGTGACACACACTGCTGATTAGCTAATATCAGATGGATAGGTGATTTGACTAACTTAGGGCTACCCATCTGTTCCCATGTCTGCTTAGTCAGAACATTCATGTCTGATCCTAGATCTAGGATCACCTCATCCATTTCAAATTCTCCAACCTGCGCTGTGAGTCGCATCTCTCTTCCTATTCTTGTATGTCCCGTAATATTATGAATAGCACGCTGTGTACTGCTCATGAAAGAAAATTGCTGAAACTGATCTATGATGCGTTGAAGTTCTGTGATAGCTTGCTCATTTCTTACAAGTTTTAGACAACTCCCCAGGAAGGAATGTACACTTTCTGTCATCTCATCCTCATCGTATCTTCCTGATGTGGTAGCATGTGATGTC
Organism: Pseudotsuga menziesii; assembly: GCA_001517045.1. NCBI lineage: Eukaryota > Viridiplantae > Streptophyta > Pinopsida > Pinales > Pinaceae > Pseudotsuga > Pseudotsuga menziesii. The sequence goes on along the minus strand of LPNX010760083.1, from coordinate 53,475 downwards.
TGTACAAGGCTATCGCCACAAGGTGCTTGCTGTGGCACGCCCCTAGATGGCGCTACCTGTGATATTGATTGTGTAGGGTCATCAAAGAAAGCCTTAGCTTCTTGAAATGTCTGTTTTTTCTTCTGCAGGTCGAGTGTTGTTTCTTTATTAAGAGCTCTGCGCACCCACTCCTGATCTCTAGTGTTTTTCGTCTCCTGCAATGTCCCACTGGTAGAAACACCGCTGCGAGTCACAATATTGACTCTTGGTTCTGGCTCTTCCCGCTCAGCAGCAATAAGCTGGATGTTTTGGTGTACTACTGGCTTAGGTTCTCTGATCTTAGCTATCAAGGTAGGACACTCCTCTATAGTATGATCATAAGATTTGTAGTAGTTACAAGTGGTAGTGGGGCTTTGACAGTCCCTAGCATAGTGTCCTACAACTCCACAGTTGTAATAAGTAACTGGTCCACGACCATGACCAAAACCCTCTCCTCTGCCGGAGCCTTCTCCTCGTGCAAAGCCTCCTCCATGGCCTCCATAAGCCAGATCCTGCTGTGGTCCTACTGCTGGACCATGTGTCTTTGACTGGACTCTGTACAGGTCTTTCTTTTCTTTGACCATGAGATCATAGGCTCTGCAATCGTGTACGTCATGGCCTACAGACTTGCAGAAGACGCAGTATAAGTTCTTAGGTGTCTGCACGTACTTCTAAAGTAGAGGGCACTGGTGAGGTAGATGTCCTCGCATTTTGCATATCTCACACCATGGCCCGTGGGTCTGTGGTAAGGGGTTAGGAGCCCCTGTTGCTATATATTCTACAAAGACTGGACAATTATCTTTGCTATGGCCTTGTGCTTTACACTTTACGCACCATATGTCTTGTGCAACCTCATTCCCTTTCTTAAGTTCATGCAACTGTAATGTGAGATTAGCCAACTGGTTTTGTAAAGTTGCCATGCCTGTACTGCTCTTAGCTAGAGGTGAAGCCTCTAGTTTCATCGCCATCTCCAACGCGTCATCCTGCGTCTGGAGTTTCTGCTGCATTAACGGCAGTCTAATGTGAGGGAGCAGTGCTGCAATAAAACATTCCTTATGCTGCTCCGGTGCGAACTCAAAACTGACTTGGTCGATAAGGGCTTTGAATTTCTGATCAAAGTCCCACACCGACTCTGTAGGTAACTGCTTGATGTCTTTGAGTTCTGTAATGCACTGTGACTCAGACTTAGGTTTCTTAAACTCTTTAATCATGGGAGTCTTGACCTGGACAAGTGTCCTGGGTACTGTGGTATACTTGATATACCATGTTAAGGCTCGATCTCTTAGTGTGGTGACCAACTGTACAAGTTTAAGGTTATCGTCGTTGATTGTTTTAATGGTCCACATGGATTCACAGAGAAACCAATGCTACTTGGGGTCTTCTGCCCCTGTTCCCTTAAATATAGGTAGCTTCATATCATCCCCCATTCTATTTCTACGTGGTGGATGTTTATTTACTGTGTTACTACCACTCGGCGGTGTAGGTGGAGGTGATGTAGCGGTGCTAGGTACTGTCTATGAGCTACTGGATGGAGTTCCTATGGGATTGTTCTGAGTCCTGGTCTATTTCTGTGGGGTGTAAGGGCGGTAAGGGATACCCCCCTCTGTTCCTTCTGTGGTACTATGACTCTGCTATCTAGTACTATCTGAACTGTCTTCAATTATTGGAGATCTGAAATCTACTCTATACTTCTTTCCACTACGTGTTCGTCCAATGTCATCAAAATCACTTTCAAACTCTTGTGACATTACTATTTCTACTTATTCATCTGAAACTCGATCCATTGTTCCTTTTTCATGTAATAGAATCTTAATGGACAAGTTTAAAGATCTTAGGTACTTACCATGATATCCTTTGAAGAAATAGTGCTCAGCCTCACTGAAGCTTTTTGTCTGGTCGATTGCAAACTCTGTGATGAAGCCTTCTAGCACGCTCGCAAGCCAGAAGTCTACTACCCTCTTGATAGGATTATCCAGGCTCTTCACGGTCTGAATCAGCTCCGGTGTTTAGACAATGTCTCTTTTCTTTTTGAATATGCTTGTATCAGTTAACTTTGATAACCAATCGTAAAGCTCGTTCCCAAAGGTCGTAAAAAATATCGCATGTAGGTCTGTAATGATATGTTTCTGTAACCAGGCCTCTGTACTCAGTTTAGGACTCCTGTTCTCTCGTTCAGCAAACTCTTTCTGGTTAGACCAAACCCACTCATTGAGTTCGTCTCTCGTAGGACGCCACCAGAACATCAGCTTAGTTTGTTCAAAACTGGCAACGGAACCATTTTTTGGCTATCATGGGCAGACCCAGGTTTACTGTATTTAACCAACAACACCCCTAGCTCACTGGCCCTTTCGATAATAGACCGCGAAGTGGCCTGAAGTCTCACCCGAAGTGATTCTAATGGGTTGGCCAAGGACTCAAGCATCTTGGACCAGGTTCTGTGGCATCCTACTTGTGACTCGCAACTTTGCTAGCTGCAGGGCCTCTTTCTCTGCGTGTCGCATGACCCTCTGCTCACATCACATGATCTCAGTGTCTCACAGCCCTTCTAGCCGCAATATCTCTCTCTATTCGTCGTGCGGTCCCTTTCTATGTCGCGCAACTTCCATTGACTTGTGGTGACCCCAGCCTTACCGCGTCACCGCGCACCAGGTGACACGTAACTTCCTCCCAACACTAAGTCCTTAAGCTATGGTATTGCACACCGCAGCTCCTCTGTCGGTGCGGTATCGCTTCCCTATGATACCCTACTCCCGTGGCTCAGCGCACTTAGTGTTGTTCGTGTCGACTTGCAAGACTCAACATAACATGCTGTTCAACACTGTGACTAGTGACTGTTTCAAGCAAAGCATAACTGAACCCGCATACAACATGTCAATGATTTCAAATTATGTCTATCCTTTTATATTACTATGAACTGAACAATGCATACATACATTAAACTGTAAACAAGGCTCATAAAATAACTGACAGATGCATCAAATAAACACAACACACAAAGCAATCACATAACGCACGAATTTAACGTGGTTCACCTCCAGGATGGAAGTTATGTCCACAGAACTGTGTTTCTATTATAGCTCAGGGGAAGGTAAACACAGTTCTGCTGCACCGCATATGTAGCCTAATATATTCTCTCTTAGATCTCTTTTCTATCTCTATATTGCACCTCTTACAATATACTCTTCCCTCTCTGTCGATCCCTGCGGATCGTTACATGAATGCTCTATGAGCCAGCTACTGGTTACAGTAAGATACTACAGCTAATAATAGAACCAGAGCTTGGCTTCTACAATTGTCTAATAATCTACAAAAAAACTAACAACTGAATGAACCAACCAACCCACCAGCCATCCAACCCTTTTACAGTACAAAATATATCCCTTTATAGGCGGCCTGAAGGTCTCGCCATTACAACACTGTGGGCCTGTCCCAACAGTAACCCAAACCCTAACTAGTGACAGTCAGCGTATCTATACTTTGAGGTAGCTGCTATCCGTCACACCACAGCTCTCTATTGTCTTCCATGCTTCTCGACGCTGATCATGGGTACTATGCACCGCTTCCCTTCACCACAGCTTCCTGCAGTCTTCCATGCTTCCCAGCGCTGACCATGGGTACCGGCACTACTTCCCTTTTTCTGTCCTTCATCTTCAATGCCTCGGTCTTGTTTCTCCTTTTCCTTTATGAGGGTAGCTGAGCCCTCTTGTCTTCTTCCGCTGCCTTCAATGCGGTCGGTGAGCTCTCTCTTCTTGGCCGCTCAGGTACAATCGTCTTCCTTGACTTCTCTGTCTTCTACGTCATGGGTTCCGGCTATGCTCTGTAGCTAGAAACCTACTACAGTGTCATAGCTCTACCTCTTATATCTCCACTAAAACTGTCTATCCGTCAAAATAGCAGCTTCTTCTGTAGCTGAGGGACCCTACTCCAACAGCTTGGTTTTACTTTTTATTCCTAGAAAATTTTGTTGATTTGCATAGTTTGAATTTTTTTCCCTTTAGCTTTTATGTTATTTGATTTCTTAGTTTATTTTTACAAGTTTTGGTTTGATTTCATAATCAAAGGGCTTATATCGATTAAAAAAGTCTAAAAAATAGCATAAAAGTTTAATTGAGACTCCTAAACCAAGTTTAAACCCTTATCATTAGCTTAATTTTTGCAAATCATTAACCTAGATTTTGTTGTAGTGCAAGTCAAAAACAAATGCACAGAGGCGCTACAAGAAAGTCGCACAAGTTAAAAATCATCTTTCAATGTTGTAGAGATTTAGTTCTCTAAAGCGCCGACACTGCGGCAACATAGTGGTTTAAAAATTTGACGAGGTAGTTGATAGAGCTTCCGATCATCGATCATGAAGATAAGGTCTAAAGCACCGACACTGTAGCAGCATAGTGTCTTGAGGTTCCGATGCATTAGATATTACTGCTTCCGATCACCGACAAGTTAGTAATGGGAAGTGCTGATTTGTTCAGTCTTGAACCTCCGATCACCAATGCTGAGAAAGATTAGTTGTTAGTGATGGGAGACGCATATACCATGGCAACATTCAAATGTTAATCACTGTGACAAGTGTGAATATCATCATGAAGGAGAATCATGGTGGTTTCTTGCAGAAGTGATGCAATAATGATAGCAGACCGTAATGAGACAAAGGCATTTTGAATCATGTTTTTTCTTGAAGTGCACATAGAATAGGTGGATATCATGGAGAAAAATTAGTACTTGAAAATCAGAATTTTGAAACAAAGTGAAAATCAGGGCTTTCAGGAGTGGTTGGCTAGAGTGGTCAAAGTAGTCAGAGAAAGTTGGAGCATGTAATTTGACACTTGATAGTTGAGATAACAAGATTACAGCTATTGGATTAGTCATTTTTAATAGGTAGTCTACGAATCATTACTAGGAATTAATTGCAGTTTCTAGGGAAGCTTTTAAAAGGAAAAGGCAAATAGAGAATCAGTTCACACAGCTAAAGCAGACTATCCAGGAGTTGACTCAGCAGAACGAGGAGCTAACAAGGAGGGTTGTAGACTTGGAGGCAGATCACTTGAAAGCTAGAAGGAAAGCTCGGGCCTTGGAGGGGATTGCTTTACTAGCTGAAGCAACTAAAGACTTGTAAAGTTAGTTAAGAAAGTCAGTTATTAGTTAAGTTTGAAAAGTAATTTTATTTTTGTATAATGATAGTTTAGATTGAACTATTCGATAGATAGCCTAAAAGTAGTTAGGATTTAGTTATTCAACTGATTTTGGAGGAATAGGATAAATGTAAGTCTGAAAGAAGACAAATGGTTCGATTTTTTGCTAACAAGGGGAGGCTATCAGGGTTTGTTTATGAGCTAAGTAAAAGACTCTTATGTGTTTTTGAGGACTGAATTATGAAATATATGCACTATATGCCCTTTAGATTATTGACTGGTTTCATTTCTAATTTGTGTTAATTACTTAGTTGGTATATTCATTTCCTGTTTAGTGTTTTTATGCTTGAAATGCTTGCTAACTGTGGGTGAAACTCAGTACTGTGTTTATTCTGTTGGATTATGGTTTATATGTTTTGCATCTTAGTCATTTAAATTCTCATGATTTAGTGTTTACTTTGGTTTTATGAATGTTTTCCCTCTTGTCTTCAAACTGTTCAACCAAAACCCTAGAAAACCCTATTTTACTTTATTGTGATTATTGAGATTGTGTTGGCTTGTTCTTCTGTAGTCTGAGAACAAATTCTGGCACTAACATATTTGGTGTCGTTTCTGGGGAATGAAGTTGAAAACCCATTTTCCCTGGGATACTTATCATTTCACTGGTTTTGAGAGGTGAACTTAAACCAACAAATCTTGAAGACTACTTTTCACCAGTATTTCATAGTGGCTACTAAGGGAGTTGGGACAAGAAACAAACCTAGTTCACCTTTACAGCTGGGTGTTTCAGACCCATAAGAGATTTTGAAAACAACTAGGAAAATCAAAAGGTCTTAGTCATCTTCAAATTTATGCATCCCTAATTAATTTGACCTAATATCACCCTTTCTACTTTCCGAGGAGGAAAAACAAAATCTATCTTGATAAATCGATTGGGGACTCCACTAGTTCAAGATGCAGAGACCGAAGACCATGGAATCCATTCTGGCTCGAAGGTTTGCACCTTTCAATTTTTCTGATGTTCTAGGTTTTCCAAATCCAGTACCTACTATGGATGTTTGGGGAGATTGTCTTCCATGGTTTAGAGAAAGCAAGGAGGATAATCCTTCAGATCACCTTATCATATTTCATCAATATATGGTTCAGTTAAATATACAGCATGAAGATGTGCTCATGAAGATGTTCATGTATTCACTCGAGCAAGATGCATGAGAATGGTATTTTTCTCTTCCCGCTGCAAGCATTTCCTCACTGAAAGAATTCCACACATGTTTTCAGAAACATTGTAAGTATGTGTTCTCAGCTGAAATATTTTTAAAATATTGTTGTGAGTAGGTTGATTTTTATAATACAATTTCTGATTCAAAAAATCATGATGATAAGTATAATCAAGGATTCAAAACATATCATGAAGAAGTTGTAGTTTAAGAATTTGTTGAAGATGAAGAGGTAACATTTTCAGATACTACTGTCAAGGAAGAATTCCATGATCATTACAATAATCAAGTTGTTGTTTTAGGTCAGGTTGAAGATTATTCTAGTGATGAGATCAGTAGAGATAGTTTGGAACATTCTCATAATGATTTTAATAGTATTAATAATCATTTGAATGCTAATCCTGTTGAAGATCAATCTCTTGTTCAACAAACTATTGGAAATCATTGTTGTGTTAAAGATCGGTTTTGTGTTGAAAAATACAAACCTTCAGCATCATCATTCGAAATTTCCTAGAATGCTCCTTGTTATGATGAAGAGATTAGGGTTCCAAGACAAGAATTCGGTGATGAATTATATTCTATTCCTTTTTGTTTCGATACTAAAATTGATGAAAGCCAGGCTGTTCACATTTTTAACGTTATATCAGAAGTTTCTTATATTCATGGTTATGATAAATCTGTTGTTCAAAATCAATATGAAGATTCTCTAATTTTTAATAAATATGATGATGAAATTGAAAATAAAGTCCCAGAAATGTGTGAGGTGTGTGATATGGCACAATCTGATCAACAGATTCAGGAATGCATTCAGTCCATTATCCTTGAACAACCGAAGCCAATGCATGATAGTTATCCAGTTGAATACAGTGTGGAAAAGGAGGTTCAACTTGTTGACATTATTGATGATACTATCCAAAAAATTCCGGAGCAAGTTCAGGCTGATCCTAATGTCTTTTTTCGCCAATGCCTGCTTGATATTTATGGAACAAAATATTCTTATGGACAACCTATCTTTTTCATAGAACAGGAAGAGGTAACTTTTGGAAATTTTTATGATCCAGTGGCAGATTATTTAGAGTGAATATTAAGTTATAAAGCTGTTATTTTAGAGACACCATTTGATGAAAGTGAGTATAAGTTGTTAGATCTCTGCTCTTCATGTTTTCCAATATTTCTGATAATATATATCTTCAGAGTTGGAAACAACTTTTGGTGGGTTGATGAAATTTTTTCCTGGTTACATTGGAAATGGGATTACAATTTGATTCAGTAAATGGAAGGTTCCTCAAAGAAAGAGATTTGATTTTCATTGTATATATCAGTGTGTGAAGGGTTGAATAAAGATTCCATAGCCCAATGGATGCTTTGCAGAATAGCAGGCAGTTTTGGTTACAGAAGGCACTAATCTACAAGTTCTTGAAGCCTCACAGGGAGGGCTTCATCCCGCAGTAGGAGCCAGATGTTAGGTCATGTTTTTGTTTTTCATCTTTTAATACTTTTATTTATGTTTTGAAGCTTGTTTTTACTTTTTATTCCTAGAAAATTTTGTTGATTGGCATAGTTTGAATTTTTTCCCTTTAGCTTTTATGTTATTTGATTTCTTAGTTTATTTTTACAAGTTTTGGTTTGATTTCATAATCAAAGGGCTTATATAAGGCTTATATGGATTAAAAAAGTCTAAAAACTAGCATAAAAGTTTAATTGAGACTCCTAAACCAAGTTTAAACCCTTATCATTAGCTTAATTTTTGCAAATCATTAACCTAGATTTTCTTGTAGTGCAAGTCAAAAAAAAATGCATAGAGGCACTATAAGAAAGTCGCACAAGTTAAAAATAATATTTCAACATTGCATAGATTTAGTTCTCTAGAGCGTCGACACTGCAGAAGCATAGTGGTTTAAAACTTCGACGAGGTAGTTGATAGAGCTTCCGATCATCGATCACAAAGATAAGGTCTAAAGCGCCGACATTGTAGCAGCATATTATCTTGAGGTTCTGATGCATTAGAGATTACTACTTCCGATCACCGATAAGTTAGTAATGGGAAGTGCTGATTTGTTTAGTCTTGAACCTCCGATCGCCAATGATGAGAAATATTAGTTGTTAGTGATGGGGGACGCATATACCATGGGAACATTCAAATGTTAATCACTGTGACAAGTGTGAATATCATCATGAAGGCGAATCGTGGCGGTTTCTTGCAGAAGTGATGCAATAATGATAGTAGACCGTAATGATACAAAGGAATTTTGAATCATGTTTTTTCCTGAAGTGCATGTAGAGTAGGTGGATATCATGGCGAAAAATTAGTACTTGAAAATCAGAATTTTGAAACAAAGTGAAAATCAGGGCTTTCAGGAGTGGTTGGATGGAGTGTTCAAAGTACTCAGAGAAAGTTGGAGCATGTAATTCGACACCTGATAGTTGAGATAATAAGATTACAGCTATTGGATTAGTCATTTTTAACAGGTAGTCTACGAATCATTACTAGGAATTAATTGTAGTTTCTAGGGAAGATTTTAAAAGGAAAAGGCAAACAGAGAATTAGTTCACACAGCTAAAGCAGACTATCCAGGAGCTGACTCAGCAGAACAAGGAGCTAACAAGGAGGGTTGTAGACTTGGAGGCAGATCACTTGAAGGCTAGAAGGAAAGCTCAGGCCTTGGAGGGGATTGCTTTACTAGCTGAAGCAACTAAAGACTTGTAAATTTAGTTAATAAAGTCAGTTATTAGTTAAGTTTGAAAAGTAATTTTAATTTTAGTATAATTATAGTTTAGATTGAACTATTTGATAGATAGCCTAAACGCAGTTAGGATTTAGTTATTCAACTGATTTTGGAGGAATAGGATAAATGTAAGTCTGAAAGAAGACAAATGGTTCGATTTTTTGCTAACAAGGGGATGCTATCAGGGTTTGTTTATGAGCTAAGTAAAATACTCTTATGTGTTTTTGAGGACTGAATTATGAAATATATGCACTATATGCCCTTCAGATTATTGACTGGTTTCATTTCTAATTTGTGTTAATTACTCGGTATATTTATTTCTTGTTTAATGTTTTTATGCTTGAAATGCTTGCTAACTATGGGTGAAACTCAATACTGTGTTTATTCTGTTGGATTATGGTTTATATGTTGTTGGAGCAGGGCCCTATAGCTACAGAAGAAGCTGCTAGTTTTGGCGGAAAGAAGTTAAGACAGAGCTACGACGTCGTAGCACGTTTCCAGCTGGAGAGCAGAGCCGGAAACCATGACTTTTAAGATAGAAAAGTCAAGAAGGAAACGGTACCTGAGCGGCCGAGAAGAGAGAGCTCAACCACTACATTGAAGGTAGCAGCGGAAGACATGAGGGCTCAGCGACCCTCATAAAGGAAAAGGAGCAACGAGGCTGAAGCATTGAAGGCAAAGGACAAAAAAGTGAAGCGGTGCATAGTACCCATGATCAGTGCCGGGAAGCATGGAAGACTGCAGAGAGCTGTGGTGTCATGGAAAGAGGCTACCTCAAGTACAGATATGGATGACTGTCACTAGTTAGGTTTTGGGTTACTGTTGGGACAGGCCCACAGTGTTGTAATGGCATGACCTTCGGGCTGCCTATATAAGAATATATTTTGTATTGTAAAAGGGTTGGTTAGTTGGTTGGCGGGTTGAAGAGCTAGCTAGTCATTTTGTTAGTTAGTAGTGTTTTGCAGACTATTAGACTGTTGTAAAAGCCTAGCTCTGGTTCTGTCATTAGCGGTAGAAATATTACGATAACCAGTAGCTGGCTTATAGAATATGTATGTAAAGATCCATAGGGATCAACAGAGAGGGAAGAATATATTGTAGGAGAGCAATATAGAAGAAAAAAAGAGATCTAAGAGAGAATATCTTAAGCTGCATATGCGGTGCAGCAGAACTGTGTTTTACCTTCCCCTGAGCTATAATAAAAACACAGTTCTATGGACGTAACTTCCATCCTGGAGGTGAACCACATTAAAAAATCATTTTTTGGCTGCTATGGGTAGACCCGGGTTTACTATAATCAACCAACAACACCCCTAGATCACTGGCCCTTTCGGCGACAGACCAAAAAGAGGCCTGAAGTCTCACCCTAAGTGACTCTAATGGGTTGGCCAAGGACTCAAGCGTCTTGGACCGGGTTATGTGGCAATCCCACTGGTGGCTCGCAGCTCTCCTAGTTGCGGTCTCTCCTCTGCGCATCGCGTGATCTCCTGCTCGCGTCGTGTGATTTCCTCGCCTCGCAGCTCTTCTAGCCGCAAGATATTCCTTTATACCACCGCGCGATCCTTTCCTGTGGTGCGCAATGAATCTGTGAACCCATTCATCCTTGGGAATGTCCGACCAGTTCTGTTCACATGTCTGAATGTGTGCTCTGGGGTCAGTTTCTCCTGTGTACTTCTACGGGACATACTCTTGGTCGACCGAAAATCTGATTGCCATCAATCTTTTAATATCATCCCATGATGTGATATTTTATTTATGTGCGTACCACCATCTTGCAGGTGTGGCTTGTACTGCAAGGTCCATAGCTGCGATTCTCTGCTCATAAGGAATCTGTTGCTCAAACTGCTCAAGGAATTCCTGAATATCTGTTAGACCATGATATGATGGAATCGCAGTGATCTCTGCGCCAATCCATCGCAGTGATTTACTCATAAATGCACATCTACGCGCTGAGACTTCGTAAAGTCTGTTCTACCAGTTCTCTAGACCAATATCAGAATCCGATGCACATGAGCTGTCGCATTGCCAACTAATGTTCCCTTCTGTGGTTGGATTGATGTAGTCACTCTGGTTCATGGTCATCTGGTAGAGACTATCCATGTTATGTGCCTCCTCCTCGGCTCGGATAGGTTCGATATATCTAGAACCTTGGTAAGGATCCAGCGGTGCGATGACCCGGATCTGCGCATCCTCAAAGGTCATTTGTATTCTCTTTAGGTCGATGACAGCCTTGCTACCAATCACCCAATCGATACTTAACAGTGCTGGATACGGTCGACTGTTGCCAATGATTTCTATAACTTTGAAGTCCACAAAAGTACGGACTCCGTCAATGTCAACTGGCACCTGTGGCAGTCGAACTAATGGTGATACTCGCTACTGATTAGCTAATCTTAGGTGGATAGGTGATATGGATAACTGAGGGCTACCCATTTGTTCCCATGTCTGATTAGTTAGAACATTCACCTCTGATCCTAGATCTAAGACGACTTCGTCCATTTCGAACTCTCCAATCTGTGCTGTGAGTTTCATCTCCCTTCCGGTCCTTGTATGTCCTGTAATATTATGAACAGCGCGGTGTGCACTGCCCGAGAGAGAAGGTTGCTGACACTGATCTATAATGCGCTGTAGCTCGCCAATAGCTTTTTCATTTCTCAAGAGCTTCAAACAACTGCGCAGGAAGGATTGTATACTTCCTATTAATTCATCCTCGTCGCATCTTCCCGATGTGGTAGCCTACGGTATCTGTTCTGGGCTATCGCCACAAGGTGCTTGCTGCGGTACGCCCCTAGATGGTGGTACCTGCGATCCTGATTGTGTAGGTTCATTGAAAGAAGCCTTGGCTTCATGAAATGTCTCTTTATTCTTCTGTAGGTAGAGTGCTGTTGCTTTACCAGGAGCTCTGCACACCCACTCCTGACTTATGTTCTTTCCGGTCTCCTACGATGTCCCACTGGTGGAAGCACCGCTACGAGTCACAATATTGACTCTTGGTTCTTGCTCTGCTTGCTTAGCAACAATAAGCTGGATGTTCTGGTGTACCACTGGCTTAGTATCTTTGATCTTAGCTATCAAGGTAGGACACTCCTCTATGGTATGATCATAATATTTGCAGTAATTACAAGTAGTAGTGGGGCTTTGACAGTCCCTAGCATAGTGTCCTACAAATCCGCAGTTATAACAAGTGATTGGTCCACGACCACGGCCAAAACCCTCTCCTCTGCCGAAGCCTTCTCCTCTTGCAAAGCCTCCTCCATGGCCTCGTCCTTTGAATCCTCCTCCCCAGCCACCATAAGTCGGATCAGGCTGTGGTCCTGCTGTCGGACCCTGTGTTTCTGACTGGACTCTGTATACGTCATTTTTTCTATCTAACATGAGATCATAGGCTTGGAAATTCTGTTCATCATGTCCGACAGAGCTGCAGAAGACATAGTATAGGTTCTTAGGTGTCTGTACATACTTCTGAAGCAAAGGGCATTGCTGAGGTGGGTGTCCTTGTGTTTTGCATATTTCACACCATGGCCCTTGCGTTCGTGGTAAGGGGTTAGGAGCCCTTGACGATAGATATGCTGCAAATACTGGACAGTTGTCTTTGATATGACCCTGTGCTCTACATCGTAAGCACCATATGTCTTGCATAACCTCTTTTCCTTTCTTAAGTTCGTGTATCTGTAACGTGAGATTGGCCAACTGGTTCTGTAGAGTTGTCATGCCTGCACTGGTTTCTGCTAAAGGTGAAGCTTCTAGCTTCATCGCCATCTCCAATGCGTCATCCTGCGTCTGGATTTTCTGCTGCATTAATGGCACTCTGATGTGAGGGAGCAGCGCTGCGATAAACCATTCCTTATGCTGCTTCGGCGAAAACTCAAAACTTACTTGGTCTATAAGAGCTTTGAATTTCTGGTCAAAGTCCCATACTGATTTTGATGGTAGCTACTTAATATCCTTGAGCTCTATAATGCATTGAGATTCATACTTAGGTTTCTTGAACTCTTTAATCATGGCGTTCTTGACCTGGGCAAGTGTCTTGGGTACTGTGGTATACTTTATGTACCATGTTAAAGCTCGATCTCTGAGTGTAGTGACCAACTGTACAAGTTTAAGGTTATCGTCGTTGATTGTTTTAATGGTCCACATAGCTTCACATAGAAACCAATGCTGTTCCGGGTCCTCTGCTCCTGTACCCTTAAAGGTAGGTAGCTTCATATCATCTCCCATTCTATTTCTCTGTGGTGGGTTCTGATTGACTGGATTACTACCACTCAGCAGTGTAGGTGAAGGTGACGTAGCGGCATTAGGTACTGTCTGTGAGCTACTGGATGGAGTACCTACGGGATTACTCTGAGTCCCGGTCTGTTTCTGTGGGGTGTAGGGCTGGTAAGGGGTACCCCCCTCTGGTTCTTCTGTGGTACTAGGACTCGGTTGCCTAATATTGTCTGAACTATCTCCAAATACAGGAGAGCCAAAGGTTACTTTATATTTCTTGCCACTATGTGTGCGTCCAATGTCATCAAAATCAATTTCAAACTCTTGTGACATTACTATCTTTACTTATTCATCTGAAACCATTTCCATTACTCCTTTTTCATGTAGCAGCATCTTAATGGACAAGTTTAGAGACTTTAGGTACTTACCACAATATCCTTTGAAGAAGTACTGCTCAGCCTCGCTAAAGCTTTTTCTCTGGTCAACTGCAAATTCTGTAACAAAGCCTCCTAGCACGCTCGCAAGCCAGAAGTCCACTGCTCTCGTAATGGGATTGTCGAGGTTCTGCACGGTCTGAATCAGCTCCGGTGTCCAGACAATGTTTCTTTTCTTCTTGAATATGTTCCTATCCGTCAACTTGGATAACCAGTCGAAAAGCTCATTTCCATAGGTTGCAAAAAATATAGCGTGTATATCTGAAGCGATATGCTTTTCTAACTAGGCCTCTGTGCTCAGTTTAGGGCTCCGATTTTATTTCTGGGAAAACTCCCTTAGGTTTGAATCCAGCCACTGGTGAAACTCTTCTCTGGTGGGATGCCAATAGAAAATTAGTGCTTAGTTTTTCAAAAACGGAAACGGAACCATTTTTTGGCTGCTATGGACAGACTCGGGTTTACTATAATCAACCAACAACACCCCTAGATCACTGGCCCTTTTGGCGACAGACCACAAAGCGGCCTGAAGTCTCACCCGAAGTGACTCTAATGGGTTGGCCAAGGACTCAAGCATCTTGGACAGGGTTCTGTGGCAATCCCACTGGTGGCTCGCAGCTCTCCTAGCTGCGGTCTCTCCTCTGCACGTCGTGCAATCTCCTGCTTGCGTCGTGTGATTTCCTCGCCTCATAGCTCTTCTAGCCGCAAGATATTCCTTTATACCACCGCGCGATCCTTTCTTGCGGTGCGCACTTTCTCAGGCCCGCGATATCTCCAACCTTATCGCATCGCCACACACGGTGCGACACGCAGTTCCTGCCCAACACTAATTCCTTCACCTGCGGTATCGCGCACTGCAGCTCCTCTGCCAGTGCGGTATCACCTCTCTGTGATATCCTACCTCCACGGTTTAGCGCACTTAGCGTTGCTCGTGTCAACGTGCAATACTTAACATACAAGGCTATTCGATACAGCAATAGAGACTGTTTTACGCAAAGCATGAATGACCCATAAACAACGTGGCAAAGACGTTAACTTATATTTATCCTTCTCTATTGCTGTGAACTGATTAACACATTCATTCATTAAACTGTAAAGAAAGTCCATAAACTGACTGAGAAATGCATAAATAAACATAACACATAAACCAATCACATAACACTGATTTTAATGTGGTTCACCTCTAGGATGGAAGTTACGTCCACAGAACTGTGTTTTTATTATAGCTCAGGGGAAGGTAAAACACAGTTCTGCTGCATCGCATATGCAGCTTAAGATCTTCTCTCTTAGATCTCTTTTTTTATTCTATATTTCTCTCCTACAATATATTCTTCCCTCTCTGTTGATCCCTGTGGATCTTTACATACATATTCTATAAGCCAGCTACTGGTTATCATAAGATTGCTACTGCTAATGACAGAACCAGAGCTAAGCTTTTACAACAGTCTAATAGTCTGCAAAACACTACTAACTAACAAAATGACTAGCTAGCTCTTCAACCTGCCAACCAACTAACCAACCATTTTACAATACAAAATATATTCTTATATAGGCAGCCCGAAGGTCGTGCCATTACAACACTGTGGGCCTGTCCCAACAGTAACCCAAAACCTAACTAGTGACATTCAGCCATATCTGTACTTGAGGTAGCCGCTTTCCATCACACCAAAACTCTCTGCAGTCTTCCATGCTTCCCGGCACTGATCATGGGTACTATGCACTGCTTCGCTTTTCTATCCTTCACCTTCAATGCTTCAGCCTTGTTGCTCCTTTTTCTTTATGAGGGTCACTGAGCCCTCTTGTCTTCCGCCGCTGCCTTCAATGCAGTGGTTGAGCTCTCTCTTCTCGGCCGCTCAGGTACCATTGCCTTCTTGACTTTTCTATCTTAAAAGTCATGGTTTCCGGCTCTGCTCTCCAGCTGGAAACGTGCTACGGCGTCGTAGCTCTATCTTAACTTCTTTCCGCCAAAACTTGTCTTTCTGCCAAAACTAGCAGCTTCTTTTGTAGCTGCGGGGCCCTGCTCCAACATATGTTATGCATGTTAGTCATTTAAATGCTCATGATTTAGTGTTTACTTTGGTGTTATGAATTTTTTACCTCTTGTCTTCAAACTGTTCAACCAAAACCCTAGAAAACCCTATTTTACTTTATTATGATTATTGAGATTGTGTTGGCTTGTTCTTCTGTAGTCTGAGAACAAATTCTGGCACTAACAGGTGGAATAAAGATATAACACCGTTGCTTAAGCTTGACTTAATGTAATTACATCACATTATTGAGGCCTTGGAAACTAAGGCTCAAGTCACCTCTTAAAAACTTTTATTGTTCCATATAACCAAGGTAAGGAGGAAAACCTCATGGGAAAAAAACATCCCTTCTAAAATGGACACAAAGAAAAATATGAAAGTGAATATCAGTCATCATCATGTGTCACGCACTCCAAGAAGTGATATTAGGTAGGTGAATGTCTTCTTTGTGAAGCTCTTGATGAAGATGTCAACATTTTTCTCTGCATATGGGAAATACTACAATGATATCCCCTACTCATGCAGCAAGATCCTGATGTAGTGCATGTGTATCTAAATGTTATTGGTCCTATGTATCTGTACTCGATCAGTGGAAATATGGATTTCAATTTTATTATAACACCAAATGAACATGGGTGAATAAAATGCAAAGCCAAGCTCACCAAGAATACCTTGCAACACACATTGCGTAGTTGTGTTCATTGCTCTTTTGTACTCGGTCTCAGCTGATGAAAGGAATATAGTGTGATATTTATTTCTTGACCAACATATGGTACCATGTGCAAGCATGAATACATAAACTGAAGTCGTATTTCTGTCAATGGAATCTCCATCCCAATCAGAATTAGTAAATCCAACTAGTTCTAGTGGAGAACAAACAACATAGTGTACCCCAGAGTGTTTGATTCCTTGCACATAATGCAAGATTATTTTTGAAGTATTCCAATGTATTTCATGAGGATCCTGCATATATATTGCAACAACATGTACAACATATTCCAAATCAGGTTGAGAGTGTGTAAGATACAACAAGCTCCCAACAAGTTGTTTGTACAATGAGCTGTCCACCAATGGAGATGCACCAAATTCATCTAGTTTTATTCCTGAGAGGAATTGGCACTTAGATACCTTAAATTCATCCATTTTGAAATTTAATAACAGGTCTGAATCATAATTTTGTTGGCTGACCTTGATCCCTGCAGCATATTGTTCAATCTCTAATCCAAGAAATTGTTTCAACAATCCAAGTTCAGTCATGGAGAATTCACTGTGCAATGAAGAATTTATTGATCCTATATCATTACTATAGCTCCATGTAATCAAAATATCATCAAAATACAGTAAATTTACCTCCAATAAATATACATTAGGATCATATTGGTATCTTTCAAATCCAAGCAATAGCAAACAATTGTCCATCTTTGCATCCCAATCCCCGGGGGCTTGCTTGAGACCATAGAGAGACTTCTTCAACCTGCAAAAAAGTGAAGGATCACGAATGAAAAATTTAGGATGCTGAATATATATCTACTTATGAGTGTCACCATGAATAAAATCACTCTTCACATCCATTTGGTGAACCTCCCAACGCTTAGATGCAACAATGGCTAAAACTAGCCTGATAGAGTCCATATTTGCAATTGGTGCAAACGTCTCTGTATAGTCCACTCCTTGGAATTGAGAGAAGAATTTGGAAACCAAAATATACTTATAATTTATATAAGAACCATCAACATCCACTTTCATCCCATATACCCACTTACATTGCACTAGTTTCCTCTTGGAGGGCAAGGGAACCAATTCCCAAGTCTCATTGTCTTGCAATGACTCGAACTCTTCTTGCATGGATGTTTTCCATATTCGTTCAAGTGATGGTTAATAATTTTTCTTAGGATCATATAAAATCAACATAAATCATATTTATTAAATATTCAATTCACAAGTGGAGAAGGAATTGTGAAATTGAGATCTAGTCTTCCTAGAGTCTAGTATATCTCCAGCAAGATCACTAGCTGCTTGTATGGTTTTCATAGCCCAATTTGGACGAATGGGTGAGACATGATATTAATTCATGTCATAATAATAATAATAAATATTATAATTATAAAAATCATAGGAATAATCATCACTTACATCATCATGGAGTATAGGATTGAGCATTCCCCTTAAGCTAGTTTGATCTCCTGCATCGACTCTTCTTTAAACTGTACACTCCTTTCAATGAATGTTTTATGAGATGAGGGATAAAATATATTATATCCAATTGAATATTTATCATATAAAACCATAATGGAATCCTTTATTTTATTTTTCAATGCCTTTCTCTTCTCGAGAGGAATTCTATCCCAAGCCTTTGAGCCAAAAACCCTGAAATGAGAAACATTGGGCTTGTGACCACTCCAAGCCTAAAATGGAGTTTTTCCATCCAATTATTTGTGTGTACCTCTATTTTGAAAATATGTAGCACAATTTATATCTTCAACCCATATCTTATGATTTAAATCCTTTGCCTCCATCATGCATGTAGCCATCTCCTCGAGAGATATGTTCTTGCTCTTTGTAACACCATTCTGTTATGGTGTATAGGGCACATAATGCTGCATTTGGATGCCACATTATTCACAAAGATACTAAAAAATATTGTTGACATAATCCTTTCCATTTTCATTCCTAATAACCTTGATCTTGTTCCCACATTCATTCTCAACTAAAGCTTTGTACACTTTGAAAGTATCAAAAACTTCAGATTTTAGCTTGAGAAAACACACCCAGTAGTACCTTGAGAAATCATCTATGAAAGTCAACACATATCTTGAGTTCCCATATGAGGGTGTGGGAATATTCCCTATGAGATATGAATGAATCAAATCAAGCACTTGGACAACCCTCCGTGCCGTTCCTTTCTCATATTTGCGCTCAACATGTTTCCCCACTACACACCCTTTGCAAGTGCCATTGGAAAACTTGATGGTAGGAAGCCCTTCAACCATGATTTCCTTGCTTAGTTATTGGAGGTACATTTAGTTTATATGACCATATATATCATGCCATAAATTTCTTCTCTCATTTTCATGTGACAAGATAACATTCCCTTGGGAGTATGGAAGGAAGTGAGAGAATTTGTAGATTCTCGAATCATGGCTAGCAAAACCCACTGCAACAACTTGGCCTATATATATTTCTGAAATATCTACATCATTTTGAGTAAATGTTTCTCTCTTGTATGTACTAGTGTGTGTCATTTTATAGACATATATTAGGTTCACTAAAATATTAGGCATGAACAACACATTGTTGAAGTACCCATGTTCAATATCAATCCCTCCAATCCCTTTGGCTTGGATTTTTGAATCATCACCCATGAGGATGGATGGAACACTGTAATAATGTAGGGATGAGAAGGAATCATGCATGGAATACATGTGCCTTGAGGCACTTGAATCTATGATTAAGGAATAAAATCTTGAAGACCCAATAACCAAAGCATGGCATCTCTCCTTGTTCTCTGAGCTTGAACCTCCATCTTTATTCCTTACGCCTTTTGGCAGTGTGATGTTATTATTCTCAAGGAGTTGTGCCATAGTGTTTATGTTTTTTCTCATGAATGCACTCTCTGGATGCTAAAATTTGTGACAATAAGTGGATTTTGTCTTCTCTTGCTTCTTCTTCTCTTTGTCCTTGGTAGGATTCGAAACCCCATATGAAGATTTGGGCTTCTCCTACTTCTTATTCTCTTGCTACTTCGAATCTATGGATTTCTTCTTGCCTTTGGATGGATTTGAAGATCCTACATCAATGGATTGATCATTGGAGAATTTGATGGTACCCATTTGCACCATCTTGTCTTGTTTTTGAGTCAGTGATTCCATGAAGTATGCTAGTGATGGCATCCTCCAACTTCGAGCTATGAGTTTTCTTGAGTGGAATGTCGATACAAACATTGAATACTCTGGCCCTAGCTTCAAAAGAATGGAAAGATCAGCTGGTAATATTTATTCTCAATTCCATATTTTTTCAGCTGAAGCACCAACGATTGGAACTTTGTGAAGATGTCATGGATCGTCTCAAAGTGAGTTGGGATCAATGAGATCAACTCATTTTTGAGTTGGTGGCCTCTTGTCTCATCAGTATTCCCAAACAATGACTTGAGCTTGAGACATAATTCATTGGGTGTTGTCATACTATATGCATGGAATAGAATATCCCTTGAAATTTTGAGACAAAGCATCCCGAATGCTTCATCTAGTTTGTTGAAGTACTTTGATTTTTCCACAATAGAGTTGGGCTCAGTATCAGTTCCCATGGTGACTCTATAGAGGCCTTTCGACCTTAGTTGGATCACCATGTAATCATTCCATTTTAAATAGTTGAATGGGGCAATAAATACATGAGTCTGCTCCATTCCTGCTTGCACACTGAGTGACAAAAACAATGGATGTACCTCCAATGCAAACACTCGATTTTTTCTAGAAAATAACCTAGATAGCAACTCAAACACTCTGGATTTTATTTGAAGCTCCAAAGAGATTTATACCATGTGAAAATATGATTCATATCAATATCTAGGAGCTAAGGGAATCCTCACAATTCAATATTACTCACAAATTATGTAGAAAACAATGAAAATAGAGAAATTAACACATAGAAATGGTGTAAATAACAGAGTTTATTATTACTGCCCAACATGTACATATGTCTGGAACATGTTTATAATACAATAGGAGAAAATCATTATCCTTTAGAGTCCATTTGGATGCATACATGTGGTAGGATTAGATTGGACCTCAACCCCCCCTAGGTGGGCCAATGAGCTCCAAAACCACCTGAAATTGTCATGAATGCTAGCGTGAATGTGGATGGATCATTCTAGGACATAAATGAGGGTATTCTAAGCATTACAGAGTGCATGGGTGAGTGGGAGTGTCTCTAGGAAACAATAAATGGTCTAGAAGAGCCAAAAACCACCAAATACATGCATACACGCCTCTAGTAAACTAGTTTCCCTATTTTAGGGGATGGGGAGCACACCAAGGACTGAGAAATCATTAATGAGGGAAAATGTGTAACAAAAATGATCAAATGAGGGTGCTTGGGTGCATTTATGATTCCAAAACACCTAAGGAACCAAGATTAACCAACACAACTTAGTTTTGGACCATATAACATAAGCATGAGACTAATGAAAATGTGTCCTAGGTGTATGACCATGGTACTATGGTGGAATAATGCTCTAACACGCCAACATAGTATTACATGAATTATCATTAACCTCTCTGTAATACAATGGTGTTACAATAGGAAAAATTTAGATGCCTTACGTAGGATTCGAATTCACCAACTTGGATTGACTCTAGTGTGAACTCAATGTGGGAAAATCGCCACTAGAGCTCACTAATGCAACTCTAGTCGACTAAATTAGTTCACAATTAGTCAACTGATCTAGGTAGGTGAGAAAATGCACCCAATATCCCTCAAATCATTCAAATTGGTGCTAGACTAACTGAGGATGAAATAACTAATGGGAATTGGAGCATAACTGAAAATAAATGACCATCGACTAGCGTCAAATTCCAGTGACTACTGGTGGCACTAAGAGTGTGTTCCTAAATTATAGGGATTGGTCTCTAGAGATCCTAAATTCATGCGGATAGGTGCATCAAGTGTTAGGTGGACCCTAGATGATCCCCCCATGGCACTAGTGAAGTGGCAATAATATCCTAAGCTAGGAAAATACAATAAGACTATGGTGGTTATGGGAGGATTAATTGATAAATCCTAACAATAGATGTGTTGAGTTTTATGTTTATTGTTTAATGTTCTATTTTTTCAATTTTATTTAGATATGATGCTTTTTATCTTGGTAGTGTTGTAGTTCGGAAGTGTTGTAGACAATTTCACTAGTTGGGTACACCTATTGCACTTGTTTTGGATGAGAACTTTATTTTGGGATAAAGAAAGTGTAGCTTGGAAGTGTTGTAGAGAAAATTATGTAAACTATTGAATTTCATATTTATGATTTGTACAATTTGCAACATATGTTTTAATGTTTAAGTTTAGTGTTTAATGTTCAATCTTGAAATGGTTTTAGGATATTATTAAAGCTCAAGTGGTATGTAATATTTAAATTAATTATGTTTTGTTAAAGATGAATTTACATTGGTATTTAGTTTGAAAGTCTAGTGCACATGTTTTAATGTTTAGAATACATGTATGCTTTGTAAAATATGATCATTGTATAAGCTACGCTTAAATGTAAAAGATTAATTTCATAAAATCAATTCAAGTTTGTTTGGATTAAGTGTGTTGTAGATTATGTAAAAGACGAATCTTATAAATGATTTTACAATTTTTAACTTATGTATGGTGTGTTTAATGTTCAAGTAACTCTCTAGTAGTTGGTGAACTATAAATGTGGTTGAAATCATGGCAAATAACTATTTTTTGTTTTTTAATCACAAGAAAGGATTCAAGGATTGTGAAGCTTATGCTAAAATAGAGCAATGATTTTAGAAAACAACTGGATGAATTTCCATCTATTTGTTATTTAATAATTGCTCTAATTTAGTATAAGCTTCACAATCTCGGACTCCTTGTTTGTGATTAAAAATAAAATGATCTTTATCTCAATTTTCCATGATTTCAGTTATGTGGTGAAATCATTATTCATAGTGATAATATAAACAACTATTAATTACAAAATGATAAATTTTTTTAAAATAGTGCAATAAATATTAATAATAATAATTTATAAACTCAATAATTTAAATAATTTCACTATTAATTGAAACAATGTAAAGTATTTGAGAATGTGGGAATTTTATATGGCATACTGAAGTAAAGAATTAAATACATGTATACAATCGACAATCAACAAAATACATTTTAGATAAACATACATTTTCTTCATACAGAAGTTAAATATTGACAAAAACTTTAATAAATTAGAAAAATCCATCATAAAGGCACCATTTAACTTAGATAGGAGCATACCATACGAACATTTAACAAGGAGTAAGCATGGACAATAAAATTATGTCACTTTTTTGCATGGTATTTTTCAACTATTCTTAGCATCAATCAATATATGTGCAAAATCAAACCTTAGAATCCACCTTGAAAATTCATTTTTCAAGCTAGAAAATCATCCCAAGAAAAGTGTGCATCACATTAGAGACTCATGCAATAGGAGACAAATTTTAAAGAACATATTTGAACCCTTATATTATTATTTTATTTTTTGAGTCTATAAGCCAAAATTAAATAAGAATTCACTTGATGAAATAATGAATCAAAGGGGGGTGTCATGCCCCAACTAACCCAATTTTTTTTTTTTATCCCTCAACGCCCCCTTTGCAAATATTTTAGGCTAAATTCTTGAAAGATGATGTCATTGGAAAGAACTCCTTGCTTTAGGTTTGGCTTTGTAATTTTTCAACAAATCCGTGGCATAATAATCGGCTCCAACTTTTGGGACATGTGCTCTTCTCATGAGTATGAAAAAATATTACTATCATCTAGGTACCTATATACCTACACACACATATAACAACAAAGACATCAAATGCATCATAGAGGAAGACACCTTTTTTTTTGTAAGTTGTAGAAAATTATATTAACATACAAAAGAAAGTACATTCATAGAGTCTCTATATCGGATAGCATCTATGTCTAGATATTGAGACTATAACAAAATGATTGTCATGGAATTAGATAAGAAAGACCTTCCTGCAGAGAGGGAAAGCAAGTCAAACCATACAAAACTAAAATAGTACAAAGCTACAACAAACAAACTAAATATTCATAGGAAAAGACAAAGTGACAAGTGGAAAGAAATCTAATGCCTTATGAAATCCCCTAAGGTTCTTTGACAATAATGCAAGACTTGTAATAATCCTCTTGATCAATAGAAGGAGCGGGATGTGAATCTAGAGGGGCTTCCTTTGTTGGAGGAGGCCCATGCTTTAACTGGGACGAGCTACCAATCTCCTTACAATATCCTACATCCTGCACATTCACCTCCTGATTGTGCGAAGCCTATTGCAAGTGCTGGATAGAAATAATATCTCGTTGTTGTGGGAATTCATGTGGAGGACCCTGGAGATTCAAGATCAAATACGATGAAGATGTCATCTTTCGAGGAGAGCTCTCTGAATTGTTGGATGGATATGGAGAGAAAGCTTTGTATCCGTCCCAGAGCAGCTGATCCAAGACATTCTTCATACACCAATAATGGGATTGGTGTTGCCTTAGGGGATGAGTAGAGTGGTGATGAGCCACAACTTCTACCTCCAAATCATCCACAACCCAAATAATATGAAGAGGGATGTGAGAACCATACCCCATGTATATATTACAACACAATACAAAACTTCCCATCCTCCCCCTGGAGCTGCTCCCCCTGAGAGGCATGGCTTAATGACAACACGACATGGTCGAGGAGTAATCCCAAAAATCCAGAGCCTTGAAGAAATTCCTGGATGAAGAACTATTGAACCACATAAAAATGGAGAGGATGAAGGTTGCAGTGAGTACAACCATCCGCAGAGACAAAATATGTGTGAGAATACCTAGTGAATTAAAATACTTCATGTTGCCACAATACTATGAGGTGACGTGTGTTTCTAACCATCCGCCGTCAAAATTTATTACCTTGCACCAGGAGTAGCAACCCATTTAACCATGAGAGTGATGGATTGGTGTCTCGGTTGGACATTTAAAGGGATTTCCTTCCTTTGGCCACAAATTTCTTCGTAACACCCACATTCGGGGAACCATAGGAAGCCACTTTCATCCTACCTTGTTCAAGGAATATTAAACAATGTCTGGTTGTTTCAATACAAATATAGTGATGACAAAAATATTATATCCACTATACATGTAATGAAGAATATGGACAAAGTTTGCAAGCTTGCTTAAAAACATCACAATGGAATGTCGTCCTCAATTATTCATTCATGATTAACTTTGGACATTTTCCATCTCTTAGTTTTTAATCTTTTCTCCGATGGAACTTGTATTAATTTGATTCGAGATGCACTTACTAAATGACTAAATTGACAACATATGACATTGGGTTCATAATATTGAAAGTAAATATAATTTTCACTTTGGTAGGTTTATTGAAAAAAGTAACCTTTTAATATGATGGATCCTCTCTCATATGTAAATCCTTTTTCATCATATTCCTCCAATAACTTCATATTTCTTTCAGTGCATTGCATCAAATCATATTTCACCTTTTCTTTGTTGTCTAAGGGTGTAATCACAATGAAAAAATATCATGTATTGAAATTGATGTCAGTGTTTTTAAATGCATTATTGAAAACAAATAATTTGTATTCTATACAATGAGGAAAGGATGGTACTATTTATAGTTACATCTATAGTCGATGAAATCAGTGACAAGAATTGAAAAATGCGAACTTAAAAAGTAATAAAATTTGTCCTTACGGTGGTGGATCAAATTTCACTCTTTATTGGATAAGTCATCCAAGCCATATGAAGGAATCTTAGTAAACAAGGGGATACAGAAATACACAATAAACGAATAATTTGTAATCCTCTATACTTTATATGAAATGAATAATGGATTTTTTTTTTCAGTTTATTACATTACCTTTTCTGACCAGATACATAATTCTATCACCATTAGATGATACTGCTATTTATTTTGATTCTAATTCTTCCAAGTTTGCAAGTGGAATTTTCCCATTTGGATTAATCTTTCATGTTTCCAATGTTGTACATAGTTTTTCATTATGTTTTCACAAGCTTCAATAGATTCAACGATTCAATGCAAATAAGAGAAAAGCATGATTTTTTTCTACTATCAAATGAAAACACATTTTGGAATGCTTTTGTTTGAATATAGTGCAAATATATAGTCCCATCTATGGTTCCATCCTCATATGGGATTGATTTATCTATCCGTTGGATTCAATAAGCCAAAAAAACCTGTGATATAACATATCACGAAGGATGATTTTTAATGTTAGTGTATATAGTTTAATGTTAGACTTGAAAATAATATATTTTTAAAATTAATAATTAATAGAAATAAAAAATATGTGTACATACTTGTGTACATATTTTCATTGTTTATTATAGTCATGGATTAGATGTAGTTTGAGACATTTGACAACTTCTGCAGTTTAATGAAATCACGCGGAATAATGGTTTATTTTCCATCTTCAAAGTGCTAATTTTACACATGCTCATGCACCATCATATTAAATTTTAGCTCACAGGAATATATGAACCAAAACACAACTCACAAGTAGATCTCACAAGCAAATTTAGTCAAAATATGATTTGAAACAGTGCAATAATGATTTGCAGATGTGTATGCTTTCATTAATCAAAAGTAAAAATGGATAACTAGACATGTGTAAATAATTATCATAGCCTGTCTAATTAGCTCCAATTGTCTAAATCAGTGTCTCCATTAGTTAGAATCAGTTAACTAGTCTAACTGAATGTGGTAGGTGAGGAAAGGCACCTTCCCACATGCAATTAATCAATGACTGGTGCTAACTCAATGTAACTAGATGTAACTGAATGTAACTGACTCCTAACGAGGCTAAACTAGTCACTAAATAAACTCAGTTGAAGGAGGTTGGTTTTGAAACTCCCAGTGGCTCCTAAATTATAGGAGTTGGTCTACGAGGCCTAAACTGATGCATGCAAGTGTAGTCAATGGCAGTTAGCCTCAACTAGTGTTCCCCACACTCTAGTAACTAGTACATGTGGCCCAATTAGGCCATGTGGACCCAATGGTGATAGTGACTAAGTATAGACTGAAAAGACTCCTAATTTAGAAATAATTGACCAAATTGGACAAGGGAGGATTATAGTCCTAACACATCATGTTCTCC
Organism: Pseudotsuga menziesii; assembly: GCA_001517045.1. Lineage (NCBI taxonomy): Eukaryota > Viridiplantae > Streptophyta > Pinopsida > Pinales > Pinaceae > Pseudotsuga > Pseudotsuga menziesii. Next base: position 26,847 of record LPNX010760083.1, on the reverse strand, counting down.
TTTTCCATGGTTAGTTTCAAAGAAATTCCAATGACGTGCAATGTTCAATGATTTATGAATTTGACATAACCAAAAGAATGATCATGAAGATTTAAATTGTCCTCAACATCCATCTAACCATATCCAATGTTCATTGAATTTAGCTTCACGTCTTTTTAGTGATTCATAGAAAACAGTTTCAATACAACGCTGTAAAAAATGTGTATCGTGTGTACGATAATCATTGATATACAAATGATATTATTTGATCACATACCAATTGTCACTCACAATTTCAATTCCATCAACATTGTGCTGAGAATGTCTATATGGAAAATGGAAAAATATCAAAACTTGGTCAGAATGACAGTATTCACTTCGTATCTCCTTTTGTGTACCAAATGTGTAGTTTTCTGCAAAATCAACCATAGGAAAAATTGTTCCGGGTGGAGAAAATTCATGGGAATTTTGAATTGAAGGTGTTTCCATCATTCTCTATGTAAATTCTTGGTGTATTTATAAAATTGTTTTTCAAATTTCTTCATAAAATATGTCACACACATTTTATCTTCTTGCAATTCAATTCATCTCGAAAGCACATGACTAGAACTTGTAGCATGGTTGATATATTCATATCTCATTCAGTCAACAATTACATTTGACAGTGACTGATCATTATCAATAAGATATTTATAGTTGAATAAAGCTATATTTCCACAATGATAACATTGTTTTCCATTGACACATTTCATGTGGTAAAATAGTTCATCGTGCTCTCTCCCACATATAATTTAAGATATGAATTCATGTACTATGGAGGAGGTGGTGAATTTGACCAAAACGTTTTACCAAATTGAAGAAAAGTGTCATAATATAATTTAAGTTCCACATGATAACGACACAAACATGTGTCACACATTTTCTAGAAAAAAGGGATTTGGCAGAAATGAAGGTTTTTTTTTGGGTTCTAGGGTTTTGGCCCTAATCTGGTTCGATGGAGGTCTTCTGTCGTACCCTGGTTGATTATTCAGATGATTGTAGCTATGAAACTAATATTTTTTTTGTTGATGAGGAGATTTCCTCTCAATTTGGTTCTAGAGGTGAGGCTGATGTGGGGATTTCTAGGCATGGGGTGGTTGGCCAATTTGGTTGGGATACTTGTGAGGATGTCAGAAGGCCATTGGGATTGTCAGATCCTATATCATTTTTTCATTTGAGTTCCTTTTTGGTGCAGTGATTCTGCTCGTGAGAAGGTTCCTCTGCCACATGTTCGGTACGATCTCCTCAGAGGAATCAGGTGGACAGGATTTTGGTGAGTTTTTGGTCTGGAGGGCCTATACAGCAGATCACAGAAGGAAATACGGTGGTGGGTGGGAAGGATTAGACTAGAAAAAATTCTCCTCTTAAATTCACTTGTATGACATATGGACTGGGTACACTGCTACATGAAGGGGTTGGTATTAGATCCATGCATTTTTATGATGGCTTGGATCCTCCATTCCATTGTCTTGGTTCATTTAATAATGAGATGATTGATGATATGGAGAAGGTGGAGGGAGGTTTGATATTTCTAAAGGTGAAATTTTGGATGGTGGTTTTCATTTTCAGAAGCCTGTTGTTCCTTCTACTGTTTGTTATCCTAGGAAATATCTTGTTGGGTTATAAACTAAAGAGAAGATGCATACGAAGGATTTTAAGTTGAAAGGATTTGGGAAGGATTTTGTTGTTGGTAGGGATATTTTGGTAATGGATATTCCTAAATTTACTTCCATATTTCTTATTGGAAGGTTTTGTGGGAGGATAATTTTTGAGACAGAGGAGGAGTGTTGGGTTGCTGTGTCCTGGTCTGGTCTCATTAGCTCTATTCCTAATATATTTGGGGTTCCACATGGGTGGCTGGATTTTGAAGTTAAGACAATGGATATTGAGTGCATTCTTCATCATTCCTAGTCAATTAAGAAATGTTCATTAGCACTCAAACCTTGGTACCCCTTGTTCCATCCTAGGAAGGACTCTCTGTCATCCTTCCTTGTCTGGTTCAAACTTCCCTTTCTCCGTCTTGAATTTTGGTTGTAGGAAGGGTTTAAGGCTATTAGGGATGTGATTGGAAAATTTGTGGTAGTTGATGCAGATTTATTTAAATACCAGAGAAGGTCGTTGGCTCGTATTTTGGTTGAGGTGGATGCTAGTCAATGTTTGTTTGTATGTATTAACCTAGTCTCTAGCAAGCATATTTTTCACAACCTTTGGATTATCTAAACATTCCCTTCAGATGTTCTTGATTTCACTTATATGGACATGTCATGGCTGACTGTAACTTAAAATTTGAAAAGAAAATTTGGAAACATAAAGAAGTTCCGAGAGGGGGTGAGAGTAACTCACAGTATCTAAACTCAGTTGATGGGGATGATTCTATGGTGTCACCTCTAAATAACATGGAGGTGTCAGATGATATTACTAGGTATGTCATCCTTCCTTATTTCCCGGATACTATGGAGGAGAAACTTCCTAATTTTTTGAACCTCATGGAGGGTTTTGAGCTCTCTTCCAGTCAAATGACAAAGATTGTAAATCTCTAGGAGGAAGGTGATAATTTGGAGTAAAAGGCCGAGGAATCATGAGTTGTTGAAGACATCGTGGAAGCTTCATGTAAGGTGGTAGACTATTCATGAAAATTGGTGAGTTGGTGGTATATTCTTTAGTACAATATGCGGTTCTGTGGGAGGATATTCGGTGGATGAAGTGGCAGGTTTGGAGATCTTGGTGGTTCATCTTGAGTCACCATTAGATAAAGGTGATAGTTGGTATGGAAGTGATAGTAAGGGGCCTTACATTTTACACTCATGTGTCAAAAGTGGTGTTGGTGTTGAAGGGATTGATATGTCATTCCCTTTAGCTATAAGGAAAGTAGGGATAAGTCTAAGATGCACCATGCTAAGGAGAGAGCTAAGAGGGAAATTTCATAGGGTTGTCAATTACAAATATCAAGGGTTCTTAGAGAAAACAAACCCTAGGAGGGTGGTTCTTAATGAATATTATCTATTAACATTCATGGCCTTGGAGGGAGGTACAAATTGATATCTCTAAGACATATAGTTGAGGTAGAGAATCCTGATCTTTTATTGCTGCAATAAACTTTGGTTGTTGGTGTGGATATGTTAGTCGACTAGAGAAGTTATTCCCACAATTTTTCTTTTTTCTCTTTTGATTCCCATTGTCGTTCAGGAGGATTGATTTCAGGTCTTTCCTCCTCTCTTCTTGTTCTTAATTTTTTTGGTGGGATGTCAACCTTGGGGGTTGAAGTTTTTAGTCTAGGGTTAACCAATCGTTTTTGGTTTTAAATATCTATGGACCATATTTTCATAGATTGGTGTTCCGAAATTCTGTTTTGGGGATGGAATGTTATAAGGAGGAGTATTTGATTGTTGGTAGTGATTTAAATTTTACTCTCTTTGTTGATGAAGTTTGGAGAATTTCTATAAGGGTTGATCTAGATGACTATACTCTTCGATATTCTTTTTTCCTGGCATGAGTGGATCGACGTCAGGCCTACGGAGATCAAGCCAACTTGGTCCAATAAATGTGTTGGTGCTCAAGGTATCTATAAACGCATGGATCATTTTTTTCTAAATGTTTATGTATTTGAATATAGACATGATTTTAGATCCTGGTTTGGGTCATTACTATTTTCGCATCGTTTTCCTATTTTTTTGGAAATTGGTGTGCCCATGGAGAAGTTGAGAGCTCCTTTTAAGTATAATTTGTCTTGGTATGAACTTGAATGCTTTCATTATTTGGCGGAAACCTCCCGAGTGCACTTCCACAATGCTCTAGGGAGGGCCGCAATTTAGTTCATTGTGAATCTTTAGAATCTTAAGAAAAAAACTAAGGATTGGAATAGGGCCGAATAGAAGGTTTGTCGGGGTCGTTTGTTGGAAGTTGAATAGGATTTGGAGATGCTTTATTGTGTTGATCCTTTGTTTTTTTTGGATGATAACCACAAGGAGGAAATTTCTCATATAGGAAAGGAAATACTACATATTTTAGAGGGTATTGAGATGGGACAATGACTTAAGAGTAGATATATCTGGTTGGAGGCAGGTGACTAGAACACTAAATACTTTCAGAAGAGGTTTGTTCATCATCAGAATGTGAATACTATTTGGGATATTCAAATCCAATCTGGGATTTAGGTTCAGGTATTTACAGAGATTGCATCTGAGGCTTTTTCTCATTTTCACTCTCTATATTATGAAGATGTTCAACTTGATATCCTTGTTATGCCCCAGGTTATTCAAACAGCGCCCCCCCCACCCCCCCAAATGCGTTTTGAGGAGGAAAGTGTATATTTTCTCCATGAGGTCAATTTGGATGAGATTGCTGAAGCTTTGAAGTGTTTCTCTAGGGACAAGAGTCTGGGTCCAGATGGGTGGCCACCAATTTTTTTTCCTAGATTTCTTTGAGGTAGTCAGTAATGACCTTTTCGGTGTCGTGGAAGAAGTTCATCATTTTGGATGTGTTCATGAATATTTCAATTATACCTTTATTTCTCTCATTCCCAAGAAGGACAAGCCTTCCTTGTTTGCTAACTTCAGGCTATTTTTCTTTGTAATGGGGTGTATCAAATCACAGAATTTGTTTTGCCTCTCTGGATTAAACCCTTCCTTTCCAACTATATGTCATTAGAGCAGTTTGGTTTTCTCAAGGGTTGAGTCATTCATGAGGCTATTATAGCATCTCAAGAAGCTATTCATTATGTTAAAACTCTTAAGCTTTAGGTAGAAACCATTATATTGGACTTATCTAAAGCTTATGATAAAGGTTCTTGGCTCTTTTTAAGATTTGTGCTGCTACATATTGGTTTCTGTTGGGGCTCCGACCTTAAAGGTCCTTAGTTTTGGCAACTTCATGGTTTTGGTGCGAAGCTTGTAAGCGGAGTTGCGGCACAAAATAGTCTTAGGGGTGTCGAGGTTGGGTTGAAGCNAACTCATGGTTTTTAAGCCCATGGTTTAAGTCCATGGTATTGTAATAGTGCACTTGTATAAATAGGCACTTATGTAAAGGAGTGAGGTTAGGCTTTTGAGGATTTTAATGTATAATGATTTGATGCGAAGGAAGAAAGACCTGTTTTAGGGTTTAAGGTTAAGTCCCAGCTGAGTACGTGGATGGACTCTGTAGCTGAGTGCACAGAGGGTTTTTGTAAGAAGGTTAAGTCCTAGCTGAGTGCGTGGACGACCTCTGTAGCTGAGTGCACAGACGGTGTAGGAAGAAAGGTGCTGTAGCTAAGTGCGCAGCTTAGGATTGCTGAGGAGATCTACGACTGAGTGCATAGATCAGAACTGTGTGTTTATAAAAAGTTGAATATTACTACAGTTCTGTGGACGTAGCCCCTACACTGGGGGTGAACCACATATATCTTGTGTCGTGGTGGTTTCTATTGTTTTGTTTCTGTTTTATGCATTTGATAAGTAGGTGAATGATAAAGTGAGATATACTGTTAAGTAATAACTTCGTTGTGAATTCCCAGTTAAGGGTTAAGCAAGTAACTGTCTGTTTATCTAAAATGTGAAGCTAATTAAGTAACTGTCGAAGCTCTGTGTTGTATGATTAATATTTGTTAAGGATAAAGGTACAGTAATATCCCTCTTCTACTTGCAGAAATCTGATTCTGTGGCACCCCATAGCTGTTTCGGGTGAGACTGCAACCTGTTCGCAGGTTGTTGCCGAAAGGGCCAACACTATGGGTCTTTTGTTGGTACGAAGATAAAAGGATAAAACCCAGGTATGCCCATAGCCCAACAAATTGGTTCCATTGCTGGTTGAACAGTATCTGCTCAATAGGGATTTACGTCGTACCTAGAGGGATATGTTTTGGAGGCCCTCAATAAAAGAAATCGGTGACTAGATCGAAGATACCTATCTGAAATTTGCTGAACAAGAAAATAAGGATCCTCATCGTAGCTCAGACGACTTTTTGCAAAGGTACATTTTTGCTGATATTTATGCAATTTTCTTTGGTAGTATCCACATAGAATTGCACCAGTGGTTATCCAGGTTGATAGAAAGAAGGAAAAACTTCCAAGAAGATCAGTCTCATGCCTGGACGCCAGAAAGAATTAACCTGTTGAAAAGAGTGAACAACGCGGTATCTAGAGCCGTTGACTTCTGGACAATGCGAACCCTTGAAGCATTTGTGATGGAGTTCGCCATCGACACACATACTTCTTTTAGTGAAGCAAAAAGACAGTTCTTCAAAGCACCAAGGGGTAAGTACTTGAACTCACTTAGTTTGAGAATTAAAATGCTTTTGGCCGAAAAACGCATATTGCTTATTGAGTCAGATTGCTAGAATTAGTACTACTAACCTATGTTTGCAAGTGAAAGTGACTTCAACGAGCAAAGTGGTTTGCTTCGATGCGGTAAAAGATACAAGAGAACTTTTGGATCCCTTAACCTAGGACAGAATACTGATTATACCCCTTTAAGCCTAGAAGATTCTGAATCTAAAGAAACCCCTTTTGTTAGAAACCCTCCTGTCACTCCGCAGCGAAGATCTATCATCCTTTAGAACCCGTCGCAGTCTGAAAGTAACCCTATCCTGAGTAGTCCTGTCGTATGTTAGTCTACCTCAGCAAGTCCCCCCCCCTGTTACCAGTTTTCCTCCTCCCCCTCCCCCCCCCTCGATCCACTATGGCCCACGT
>LPNX010760083.1:1009-19955 GCA_001517045.1 Pseudotsuga menziesii | reverse complement strand
CTCCAAAATTAATAAATATTATTTTATTATTTTAACTATTATTTTATTAGTTCATTTTAGGAGGCCCATTTTGAGTTGAAATTTCCTCTAATGAATGATGATATCAAGCTCCTAGTCTTTAGAGGAACTAGATCAGAGGATCCAGAGCAGTTTTGGTTCTTATGCGAAGTTGTTTGGACTGCTAAGAACATTATGGATCAGAATACAAGAACAACGCAGTTGGTCACGTCTTTTAGAGACCGAGCCTTGATCTGGTTCATGAATTTTTCCAGCACCCAGAACTATGTGTTGGCCGATATTAAAAAATCCATGATTAAAGAATTTAAGAAGCCTAAATCAGAGTCGCAGTCTATAACTGAACTAAAGGAAATTCAGCTGAAGCGAGGTGAATCAGTTTGGGACTTTGATCAGAGGTTCAAGGTTCTGCTGGATCAAGTTAGCTTCACTATTGGACCAGAGAAACATAAAGAATGGTTCATTGCAGCACTGTTGCCACATATCAGGACTCCACTCATGCAACAGAAGGTTGTCGATCAGCAAGAAGCATTGGAAATTGCCATGAAACTGGAAACAGCTCTTGTTGGAGATAATTCTGGCATAGCCCAGATACAGGCGCAGTTGGAAGAAATGGCCTTGGAACTGCGCGACATGAAAAAAGGGAAAGCCATTCATGAAGAGGTTTGGTGTACACGATGCAAGACAGAAGGTCATGACAAAGAACAGTGCCCTATACTACGAAATTACCTGAATACTAGTGCACCAAACCCGTTTAACCCTGCTGTTCTCTATTGTGAGATCTGTCAAACAACTGGCCAGCATCGACCTGAAGATTGCTATCTGCTACAAAGATATGTTCAAGTACCTAAGAATCCCTACTGCAAGTTCTGTAAGTCAGTAGGACACAATGAAGATGAATGTCGCAGCTTTGATCTCATGAGAGAGCGAACCTATGATGCTAATAGGGTACAAAATGAGGCACAAGGTAATGATGGATATGGCTACCGTGGTGGTAACCCAGGTCAAGGTACTTTCAGAGGTCATGGTGGTATTCCTAGATGAGGTCGAAGCTAGGTTATATGCTATAACTATAATCAGGCAGGCCATGTAGCTAGAGACTGTCAGAACCCAACTATGACATGTCGATATTGTAGAGAAGTCGATCATGTGATTGAGCAATGTCCACAGTTGATAGCTAAGATACAAGAAATAAATAGTGCTCCTACTCAAAATGTTCAGATGATTGCCATAGATAAAATACCTGCCTCAGCTCTCAATGTTGTCACAAGGAGTGGAGCCACGACGCAAGTGTAGAATACGGAGAAACAATCTGTCGAGGCTTGGGTCTGCAAGACCCCAGAGAAAATTCCAGCCTTTGATGTTGGCAGAGAAAAAGAAACATTTATGGAAGCCAAGAAAGACTTTGCTAATCCCAGAACATCAGTAGCAACTACGCAACAGCAGTCGCAGCCCCAAGAAGCTTCATCGGATCAAGTAAGTACACTAGCCTCATTTTTGCAGAGTTGTATGAAGCTATTAAGAAATGAGAGTGCTTTGAATGGGTTACAGAAAGTTCTCCAGTCTTGCGAATCTCAGCAAAGCTCTGATAAAGGAAAAAATGTTAATAGAGTTAGAAGGACTGGAAGAGAAATGAGATTGCATGCTCAGATAGGATATTATGACATGACTGATATTATTTTAGACCTGGGATCAGAAGTGAATGTCCTAACTGTTGCCGCCTTTCACACACCTGGGTCACGTGGCATAAATCTTCAAGCTACTCGGTGTGTCCTTGGGGGCAAGTCTCGAGTCAAGGCTGTCACCTTGTTCTTGACTCCTCCATTTAGGCTCAACTCCTAACGGAGCCAAGGGGGGTAGACCCTATTAAGTTACTAAGGGGAATTACTTAGTGTTGTGATGTTTAAATTGACTGAGTTATTTAGGAGTTTACAATTTAACTATAGATAATCAAAGATGGCAAGATGTAAAAGATGAACACACGAAAGCACAATGCTGAGACACAATATATATATAAAGTAAGAAATTAACCAGTGCCTTAGAATGGAGTCAAAAATAGAATCAATATGCTTGCATGTGCTTGGAGTGAATGTTTTGCGATTGACTCTTGGTATGTTTTAAGTTAAATGTGAAGTATGAGTTGATTAAATTAGGAAAAAGGGGGACTCCAGATATACTCGAGAGTACTTGGAGTATGTCCAAAACTAAACCTTCACGGCTACCCACAAGGAACATGTGGGATGAAATGGAGTCTCTGGGGCTATTGTTCGCAATGCACCCGTTAGGGTGTGACAAAGATCGGCGCCCCGAGGTCACTTTTTAGTAATTTTTCGCTTCCTTTGGGTATTTTTCCACCGTAAAGGTTTGATCTAGGTGTTGGATTTTCACCTGATGGTTTGTCAGTTGGGGAGAGTGAGTCCTAATTATACTAGTCACCCAAGTGCTTTTGATACAGCTTGACTGATCAGACGAACCGCAGCCAAGTGCAGAGCATACACACTGGAGTCTTGTCAATTTTAATAAGTTTTAAACTGAGTGTTCTTGTTTAAAAGGAAAACCCTCCAGGAACCTCTTTCGATCCAAGTGGATCTCAATTGGGGAATCGAGGAGGGGTTAATTTTAAAATTCATTAGAGGAAACTTGGGGTCTAAAATGGGCCTTATAAGAAAACGCGCCAACAACAAATTTTGTGAGTTGGAATTAAAGAACCAATAGAATTTCAATAAAATGAGTCAACCATAATGGTTGAATTGACATATTTGTCATAAAAGAAAACTACTTTTTTTGTTCGTATTTTCGCCATATCTCTATGCCTTTTTACTCAAATTTCAAGCAGGAGAGCTTGTTGGATGCGAAATTTAATTCCACATCCAACGAGTACCCACACTGCATACTTTTGATGGACCTCACTACCCCAAAAACAAGAAATACCTGAAAAAACGTGATGATGACATCATCATCACATTTTTTCAGGTATTTCTTGTTTTTTGGGGTAGCGGGGTCTGTCAAAAGTATGCAGTGTGGCTACTCATTGGATGCGGAATTAAATTCTGCATCCAACGAGCTCTCCCGCTCAGAATTTGAGTAAAAACATAGGGATATATGTCAAAAATACGAACAAAAAAAAATAGTTTTTTTCATTCTTCCTCCAAAATTAAGAACTATTATTTTATTATTTTAACTATTATTTTATGATTTTAACTATTATTTTATTATTTTCCTTAGGAGGCCCATTTTAGACCCCAAATTTCCTCTAATGGCTGGTAAATAAAAGATGAAAAATAAAACAAATACACAATTCTGGTTTTCTAATTAGTCCTACCACGAATCTCTTTCCCCTTTCGGGTCAATCGGGAAATCGTGGGGTAAGTATTATGATTACTTTGAAATGTAAAATATGGAGTATGATATTAATAATGAACTAAAGTATACTACCCTGCAGATTATATCAATTCTAGTTTAAAAAATAAATAAGCAGAAAGCGATGAAAAGGACACCGACGTAAATCCCCCCAGGGGGGATGGGGAATGGGATCGAAAGAGCCTATTCCAAAAATGATTTTATTTATTAATGGTTACAGTATCAAAGGAATCATATATCAGAAACTTCTTGGTCCTTATACAGGCTGAAACAAATATTTTACAACTTTGGAAAAATTTTGAGTTTTTGGTGAAAAGGGAGACCCCTGGGGGGATTTGAACGCTCCTGAGGCCACTTCGGACAGCAGATTCCTTTATTTTCTTCCAGACCTACTAAAAGATAGTGAGAATTTTAGAATAACAAATTCCCAAAATAACTTTAAGAGTACCTTTGGATCAGCCTACCTTATCTCAAAAAAATTGAAGCTAAAACTAGCTAAACAGGCGAAAAAGGAACCAAGGAAAGCAAGATTTCCTTGGGATGTTGGATTGCTTTTTGTGCAGCCAATTAAATATGCACTGATATTTTAGAATATTGAAATTTATAACAGCAAATGAAACTACCTTAACAGCAAGCTACGAATTTTCACTAAAAATGCTTGCAACAATATGGTAATTTTAGCTAGATCTCTTGAAATTAAACCTTATGTGAAAAACAAAACTAAGATATAGACTTTGGAAGGGATCTTACTAATTATATATATGTTTATTTTTCTTAATGAGATATATCAGAGTAATAAGAAGCCTTTAAAGTAACCAGTTTGAAGAAAATTTTAAGATTTTTAAAGGAGAGAAAGGGGAAGAAAGGTGCTTGTTGTTGAAGCAGATCTGCAGAGGAAACTTGTTAGTGGAATGCAGAGGGGAATTGTATTCACAAAAATTTGGATGTGCAGTGGAGTCAAACTAGATCCATAGCTCGTCCAATCCTTGCTACCTGAAAGCTAAACACACAATCCTGCACGAAACCTCATGAGATCTGGATATATATATGAAAAGGAAATCAGAATTACATGCAAATAAACTTATTAAACATGTATAATCAAGATCTTCTAACATATATTCTATGAGATATAAGAAAAACAAGTAACCTTACTTGCCCAACTATACTCCTATTGATTCAGCTGAATCGTTCAAGCCAGACACGGTTCAGATGCAGAAATTGAGAGAAAAGCCGTCAACATCAATAGTTGTAAGACAATGCTTAATCCACACATATGAGAGCATTACACCATTTGGCCTCCAAAGCTTCTTTATTTCAAAAATTGAAAGATTACAACAGTATTACAATGGCAAGCCCTTCAGTCCAGCTCTAACTAGCTTGGAATAGGGAGCCTCAAGCGGGATATATACAAAATACAGGCCATCCAGCCCAGGGGGGTGCAAATCCCAAGGAGATAGACCAAATATGCTGATGGAGAGTCCATCAATGCCTGATCTATGTCTAACTGAGCCAGATATGAGTCTCACTTAGTGCAATTCTCAATCGAAGAGCTGATCTGACTGACACCTCAACCTGTTGACTGAAACATCCACCAAAACGTGTTGAGGAGAGAGGGAGGGTGAAATTTCCAATAAAGAATGCTGAAGATCAACTCTGGATCTGATTTGATCACCTCCTTTAGTCAAGGATTTGTCAGATCCAGTTAATCTGCTTCAGATCTGACTGATTTCAATCAAATTGACTGAGAATCCACTGATCTATGATTTTGGATTTGCTTCATTATTCATCAATTTATTAATTAAAATAATCAATAATTGATTTTTGGGGCTTTCTGACCTGAGTGATGGAAAATCACTCAAAACTAGGAAATAGTGGGTCCATGGATTTACATGGTGCTCTTAGCTTGAAAATGAGCACCTACATGACTGAAATTGATTATTTGGCCCACTTTTATTACAAAATCAAATTTTCCAATTAAACTATTAAAAAATAGCCTAAGTTTTGGAAAAATTAAATTTTAATAAAAAACACTGAAAAACAAAAAAATTGAAAAATTGAAAAACACCTAGGGGGACTTAGACATGTTCATGTGACTCAAAATGATGTCTAGCATGTTTATACATTGACACATAGACTCTAATAACCTCAATAGGCCTAAATGACAAGCCGACCACCCCAACTTTGGAGGTATGGAGTGAAAAACTCAGAAATTATCAGTCGTTTGTTCAACAACCAATAATAACCAAGGGAAAAAACACCGTGGGCTGATCGGATTGACAAATGAATTCTAAGAGACCGAGTCTTTTACAGACACTATCATGCTAGAACATTTATTACAATTCCCCCATGGGGTATGAACATGTGATATAGTACAACAAGCACTTCCCAGAAGTACTTCCAAAGGTCTTTTGCAGTCCAAACAAGTTAACCCTGTCTGGTTCACCAGGCTCACTTGATAAAAACCACTAAGCACAACTTAGGTGGTAACACTAACTAGGAAGACTTGGGAACAAATGGGAAAACCTAAGCTTGAGTGGTCCCCTATACAGTTAAGATTATCGAATCAGTAGAAGATTGTGCCCTTGGGAAGATTCCCGAGTGTACCAGTGGATATTGATGGAGTCAGTACCCTAGCAGATTTTGAAGTCATCGAAATAATTGATGATAGAAACCCCTATCCAGCCTTGCTAGGAATTGAATGGGAAATATAAAATGATGCAGTAATCAACCTTAAGAACAGACATATGACTTTCGAAGGAAAAGTCCTGAGATTCATAGTACCATTGGACCCTTCTCAAGGAGAAAGGTACACAGAGCCAGTCAAAGATGAAGATTAGGATATTTTAGATCATATTTACAACATCATAGCTAAAGAAGAAGACTATGTTAACCCTACTACTGAAGGTATAATGGATTGGCAGTGTGACAGTTCCTGCATGGCTGATTCAGATGACAGCCTAGAGAAATGGAAGAATAGACTATATGAGCTACATGGACATTGATGTGAAAGAATTACCAAGTCTCTCAGATGGCTTAGCTCACATACAAGAGCCCTACCTATTTTTGATGGCTTGACAGACCCAACAGATTTTACTGTGCAATTTTCAGAGCCGGTACCAGATTCACAGAAAATGGAGACTCTAGATTCAGTATTCAGAGCCACAGCTGCCAGATGGTGGAATGGTCATAAGAAGTTTATTCATAGTTGGGAAGCTTGTCAAAAGTTTCTTTGCCTGAGATTCAGAGAGCAACCTCAGGAGGTGCGAAGTAGATTTGATGGTAAGACTAGCCCTCAAGAACACTTGGAGCAATGTTCTGAAGCATGGAAGCATGTACCTTCTGAATAATGGGTACATATACACACTCTTGAATCTGTAGCAAAGAATTGTTATGCAGAGGTGGAGCTTCTCCATGGTACTGTAAGTTGGGATAGTCTTGTTGATAGTTTTGTGCTTACATTTTCTATTAATGAGGTTTGCCCTGCTTTAGATGTAGCTGTTAGGATGATCAATACTAATGTGTTTGATGATAAAGACATAGCCGAGCACCAACCTGATTGGAAGGAACAAGAAGCTAATGCAGTATAATGTTACAACCTTTCCATTGATGAAGATGATGACCTGCGCAACATTAATATTCCTGAGTCAGAAGGACACTGCGAAGAAATATTGTTGGGGGTCGAAGCTCAAAGCTCTGTCCAAACTAGTGCCATGATGTGTCAAAGGTATGTACTGTGTCAAATGTCCTTATTTGTCGCACAGCCAAAGTTACTGGCTGTGCCGAAGAGGAAAGGTGTGTCGAACCTCAAAATGCGACCGTTGAAAAAAATCAGAATTGGCGGCGCCAGTACGTTAACTGCATTAACTGCCTGTAATGATGAGATTTTAAGGAATCTAGCGTCGTTTGGACAAGATCTACAGCTGCTCTGTCAGATTTGGTGTCTTCAATGCATAGTTATGAGAGATTTGGTCGATGGATTCTATAAGAAGACACCCAGGCCTACGAAATTCGCATTATGCATTTTCTTGAATTTTACAGTTCAGTCCATGTCATTTGATCGCGAAGTCCAGGAATTGTTGAGCGAATTCAGAGAGAGGGGTCTGTAGAACCTTATGAGAAATCCACCTGCATCTGCACCTTACGAAGAGACTACCACAGTGTCGAGTCAACCAATGTAGACATGATCAACGAGGAAGAATTTTAGGGCAGAAGTTCGTTATAAGTGGAACGAAGAAAGGAACCAGCCATTAGGAAAGACACCAGAGGATCCCGTGATGAATCCTCCTAGAGAATTCAAAGACCTTGGTGACGATGAGAACATTGCACCATAGAATCCACCATATCTTCCACCTGTGCGACCAGGAGTTCAGCCACCTCGACGGACAGCCAAGTTCACGTTACGTACCCCATCGCTGCCACAGGGTGTGCAGCTAGTTGGAACAATGACAGGGAAAATAGAGCGGTTGAAGTATACAGACCATGACACGAATGATCATGGGAAATTTCCACAGTTCACAGCTGGGAAATACTTGCACTCTGTCTATTATCCAGAGACTGGAGCGACACTGCTAGAAGTGAAACAGTGGGATGCTGGCTTGGAAAAAGCAGGCTTGCTGAAAATGCTGAATGTCCCCCACTTTGGTCGCAGCACGCCAATTACCATAGTGGTCAAGCAGCTATTGGCCTTGGTGCATGATGGGCACCTATGGATAGGAGACCAGAGAATCCCTATTAATGGAGAACTATTCCATAAGATTACAGGCTTGCCAAAGGAGGGGCCTGATCCTGACATCAAGTTCGTGGGAAAGCATGAAGACACAAAGCTGGCGCAGAACAAGAAGGAACGCTTCGGGCTAATGAAAGGAAAGTGAGGGTATCAAACCTCGACAATCCAACACCAGAACATTCGCTTTGCTGTAGAATTGCTAGCATGCAAGCTAATGCGGAAGTGTAGAACAAATGAAGTATCTGCACCAATTGTCAGTATTGCTGCGAACTATGCCGAAGGCTACAGTTACAATTGGGCAGCTTACATTTCCAAGGAGTTCCTCAAAGACGCCTGCGATGCGCAGGAGAAAGGTAGAACCTTTCACTACTCATGGTTGTTAGTGCTTATTGCACTGGTAGGATGGAAAGAACCTACCTTGGCACAGTTTGTTGATGTGCCTCCGCACATGCCTGGCGTAGCAAGATACACATCTCTGTGGGTGTTGCAGGATAAAAAATTCCACCAGATGATGAACTACATGCTCGCCTTTTATTTGATGAATATTTCCTATGAGATCCTGAAGACACCGCGGCTCAGTCATGATCTATTTTCTCAGTATGCGGGAGTGGCCAACTTCAAGGCTTACATGCATAATATCTTCATCCAGGCCCGCGCAGATAAAAAACATGCATGTTGGAAGTTTCCATACGTGGTGACCCAGGAGGACATTACCGTAGTAGTCTAGCAGTGGCCGGCTGAGTGGATGAAGGACGTAGGGACAAAGCCTAGCATACCAGTCCCCCCAGTGATAGATGTGGGTGCAGGTCCTAGTTAGACGCAACAACAAGACCCACTAGAAGAAAGCGAAGAACAAAGTGAGTTGCAGCAGAGTGGAGATGACCAGGGTAGTGATGACGGAGGTGATGAAGAAGAAGAATAATCAGTCAAGACAATCTCTGACCCCAATCACCCAGATAAGCGCAAGTCGCCAGAGGCAGAGGAAGTGACTAAACCTTAGTCCAGAAAGAAAATGAAGGTATCAAAAGGGAAGAATATTGACGAAGAACTCGCTCTGACGGCTGAAGAGATTGACCAGGCCCTAATGAAGTCCATAGAAGTCTTAACCAACAAATGGAAAGAGTTTACAGCTACGCATATTGATGCGCTCACTAGAGTAGCACAGAGAATTACAGAACTGAAGGACTTAGCAGAAAGATCAGCGACTGGCGCTGTAGCAAGTAGTGCCCCAGTAAGCACACAGCCAGACACAAGACAATGGCCAGCCAGAGATAACAGAGGACAAGTGCCAAGTGCAGCCATCATCATAACTGACGCAGCATCTCGCTCATAGATGAGCATGACAGTTGGAATAGACTACACCAAGTTGTCTATGTCATTGCTGCACCTTTGTCAATTGGCAATCATAAGGGAGATTCAAGCACGAGAAAAATACTCCCATATGCAGTTAGAAAATGCCACGAAGTAGAGTGAGATCTTTGCAGCGTAGTTGGAGGAAGCAGAACAAAAGAAGAGGGAAGCGGAAAGCAAGCAGGCTGAACTAGCGCGGGTAGTGGATGAGGCGTGTCAGAATCTCCCTGACTTCGACATGCAGGCTGAAGAAGAACTAGAGCAGAAGATAGTCAAGTTGAAAGGCTATGCATAGTAGTCGCGGATCCAGATAGAGAAGATGAAAGCAGAGCACGAGCATCAGATTGCGGAGCTTCAACTTCGCATCGCTCTAGAGAGTCCACCAGAGGTCAGGGAACAGCACTGCAGAGATATTCAGGCCTCAATAACAAAGATCTTAGATCTTGCAAGAAGCATAGAAAAATTGCTAGATGAAAGCGTTGAGGCCTGCGAAAACCTGCAGGACCATCCAAAAGTAGAAAAGTTGCAAGAAACCATCAAGCAGCGACAGACAGAGCTGGATTCGGTGAAAGCAGAAATTAAGACTCTGCCTCCTATGCAGAAGATGCTCAAATTAAAGCAAAGCAATGAACTCCAGTAGGAAATTGAGTCATGCAGAATGAAAGCAACATTGTTGGAAAATTCTGTGCAGCCCCTGATCAACAAAGCCTTGCAGTTGAGCACCGCTGCGGACAACCAGCTCAAAGTTCTGGAGGAGTATGATGCATTTGCACAGGAAAAAGCCAGTGAAGCATCAGCAGTAGCATTGCAAGAGTTGGTGGAGAAGGAGCAAGCAGCCGATGACATCATGTACAGCCTCAACAAGCAATTCACTATCTTCACCAACAAGATCCTCCCACCAGAGAAGCGGCAAAGTGTCCCAGGACGGGCCACTAGTGAGTCTTAGGGGCCTGTTGGGGCTCCGACCTTAAAGGTCCTTAGTTTTGGCAACTCCGCGGTTTTGGTGTGAAGCTTGTAAGCAGAGTTGTGGCACAAAATTGTCTTAGGGGTGTCGGGGTTGGGTCAAGGCCCCTCTTTTTGTAAATAACCCATGGTTTAAACTCATGGTTTTTAAGCCCATGGTTTAAGTCCATGGTATTGTAATAGTGCACTTGTATAAATAGGCACTTATGTAAAGGAGTGAGGTTAGGCTTTTGAGACTTTTAATGTATAATGATTTGATGCAAAGGAAGAAAGACTTGTTTTAGGGTTTAAGGTTAAGTCCCAGCTGAGTGCGTGGATGATCTCTGCAGCTGAGTGCACAGAGGGTTTTTGTAATAAGGTTAAGTCCCAGCAGAGTGCGTGGATGACCTCTGCAGCTGAGTGCGCATAGGGTGTAGGAAGAAAGGTGCTGCAGCTGAGTGCGCATCTTAGGATTGTTGAGGAGATCTGTAGTTGAGTGCATAGATCAAAATTGTGTGTTTGTAAAAAGTTGAATATTACCGCAGTTCTGTGGACGTAGCCCCTACACTGGGGGTGAACCACGTATATCTTGTGTCGTGGTGGTTTCTGTTGTTTTGTTTCCGTTTTATGCATTTGATAAGTAGGTGAATGATAAAGTGAGATATACTGTTAAGTAATAACTTTGCTGTGAATTCCCAGTTAAGGGTTAAGCAAGTAACTGTCTGTTTATCTAAACTGTGAAGCTAATTAAGTAACTGCCGAAGCTCTGTGTTGTATGATTAATATTTGTTAAGGCTAAAGGTACAGTAATATCCCTCTTCTGCTTGCAGAAACCTGATTCTGCAGCACCCCATAGCTGTTTCGGGTGAGACTGCAACCTATTCATAGGTTGTTGCCGAAAGGGCCAACACTGTGGGTCTTTTGTTGGTGTGAAGATAAAAGGATAAAACCCGGGTCTGCCCATAGCCCAACAGTTTTAGTATTGATCTTAGGAATTGGATCATGGACTGTGTGACTTCCCCTATTTTTCTAGTTTTAATTAATGGTTATGGGCCCCCTTTATTCAAGCATTCTAGAGGGATTATTCAGGGATTTCCACTTTCTCCTTATTTTTTCTTATTGGTAGTAGAAGGTTTGATCCATTTTATTCTTTGTGAACGTAATCAGCAAAATATCAAGGGCATTTCTTTTGGAAGAAGAGTTTTCTTTACTCATCTCTTGTTTATGGATGATATTTTCTTATTATGTAACTATTCCGAGGTGGAGTGTAGAAAATGGATTTCATTACTGGATACGTTTTGTAAGGCTACTGGAATGGATATTAGCATTAATAAGTCGAATTTGTATATTCCGAACCAATTCGAGGAGACCCAGGGATTTTGGAATCACCATTTTCCTTATACTTGTCTTACTATGGAGGATGGGATCTCGTAACTAGGCTTCATATTGAAACCTAATAATTATGGCATTAAGGATTGGACTTGGCTTAAAGATAGGATTTTTGACATAATCAATTCCTGGTCCAATCGGTGGCTATTTAGGGGGGTAGATTGGTTTTGGTTAAATTTGTATTGGAGGCTATTCTTGTCTACTATCACCTTTTGTCCAAGATTCCAATTGGAAATTTACAAAATATTAGGAAAATGTTCTTCAATTTTATTTGGAAGAATGATATTGAGGGTAAGTCTCTTCATCTTGTTAGCTGGATTGTTTTGGCTGCTCCCAAAGTCCTGGGTGGTTAGGGGATCAAGATTTTTTTTTTTTTTTTTTTTTTTAAATCAAGGCATTGGTAGCTAAGACATTATGGACCTTTTTGAAATCAGATAGCTTGTGGAAACAGATTCTGATTGCGAAATATATTGCTCCTAATTTTGTGGTTGATTGGCTCCGTCATTGGGATAAGTCGGTGAGGGATTGTTCAAATCAATATAAGGCCATCTCAAAGGAATTTCTATTATTGGTAGTCATTTGGCTTGGAAGGTGGGGAATGATATTTCTATTAAGCTAGGGTGGGATGCTATTCTGGGTATTTTAAATGAAAGGATCCACCAAGATGGACTTATTGAACATCTTCAGAGTAGGGGGTTTACGATCTTGCATCGAGTTCCTAAAATGGGGGATAATGTTTGGTTGTCTGCAGAGGAGATGGGGCTGGTTGATACTTGGAAGTATTGGTGCATTATCTTTGTTGATTCACTTGTTAATGCCCATATTTATATTATAAGTGATGAGGATGAATTGTGGTGGAGTTATGGTGATGTGGGGATCTATTATGATAAATTAGGTTATGAATCGATGTTCCATGTGATCCCCAATTTTATATGGTGATGGAAGGTGATTTGGAATATTAAAGGGCCTCCAAAGGGCATTTTACATTTCTGGCTTATGCTCAACAACAGGATTTTGACCTGGGATCATCTTCAATGTTTTAATTTTCATGGGCTTGGTCGTTGTCCCTTTTGTAAGTTTGCCGAGGAATCTATTTTTAATATTTTTGTCTAGTGCTCTTTTTCTAACGAGGTTTGGAAGGTGGTGGGTAGTATTTTAGGTTTCTTTGTCTGTTGGAGTGGTGATTCTATGGAGTGTTGTTTTCAAAAATGATTTATGTGTAGATTGGAAACATCATTTATATGTATGCCTATTTTGGTTTTTCAGGGTTTATGGCTTGCAAGGAATGTTGTCATTTTTAGAGAAAAATATATTCTTTGTGTTCAGGTGGTGTTTCTTTCTCTGGATTTATTTGACTTTTATAAGATGATGTTTAAGCCTAAACTACCTCATCTTTTGGTTCCTTCTGTTATTACTACCGACAACCCTTAGTATTTTTTGACGGTGCTAGTCAAGATCATATTAGAGTTGTTGGTTTTGGGTTTGTTATTTTCTTGAATGATCAACATTTATTCAAAGGAGATGATGGTTTTGGAGTAGAGACAAACAATTTGAATGAGTTTAAGGATCTCTTTTTTCTTTTAAAAGTTGATTTCCGGATGTCTTTGTTCAAACTACAAGTTTTCAGATATTCTGAACTAGCGGTTAAGTGGTTTTCTGGGTGTTAAGTCAGTAAATTTTGCTTCAATTTTGGTTTGACTTCTTTGATTTTTGGTTTGTTTTTCATTTTATTGGAAGTAAGTTTGTTTTAAGTCTCATTTTTAGTTTCCTTTAGGAACTTTTTAATTGATTAGATGGTTTTTGAGCTTGCTTTTTATAGATTTGATTTAATTTTTGGTCCTTTGTTTTGTAAAGGGGATAAAGAAAAAGTCATGTTATCAAATAATTGATTCATAAGTGTTTATTTGGAGAACCCCTAAAGTGTCTTTTCCACCCTAGCAGCTTTAAAACCTCCTACATATTAGCAGAAAGCTGAAAAATAGTGCAAAAATAGCACCAAGGATATTCTTGTAGCACTAGAGCGGAAAATTACAAAGGGCGCGCTACAAGAATATCGCGGCCCTCTTATTTTCTGATTTTTAAGTAAATTCTTGTCATGATTTTAATTTGTGGGTGATTAATCTCATATGGTGATCTATTTGCTATGTGTAAGTCACAAAACTAGCATGATTTCAGGTGTTCTTAGTTAGTGGAAAAAAAAACGTGCTCATCATTGATCCAAATACAGTTCAGCGTGACAGTTGGTCACCTAAACCGACTTTGTTGAGAAGCCATTTAATCTCTATCTCTATTTTGGAATTAAAAACTCGTAGTGCACCGGTATTCTAGGCTCAGAGTTCGGAAATGATGTTGTAAAGCTTAGTTGAGGTTTATGAAGGTCACCCGAAGTTTAGGGCTTCGTCATGCTGATAGCTGGAGCCAAATTGAACCTGCAGAGACACATGTAATATTCAAGCCAGTTCTAAGAAAGCATAAAGAGCGGTTTTAAGCATTCACAGTTAGGTATTTCCCGATAAGTCAGTTTAGCTACAAATTTGGGGTTTTTTCCGATGAAGTTTATTTTAACAAATTGATTAAGGGAAATGATGAAAAAGAGGAGAATGCTCTCACTGGTGCTGGGAGCACAATATTATTGACACAGCCATCTTGTATTCAAGGGAAGATGAGAGATTACCAGCTAGCTGGATTGAACTGGCTTATTCGGTTGTATGAAAATGGCATAAATGGAAGTTGGTGAGTGTGGGGAAGACCAACTCCGAGTTCTCCTCCTACCAGAAGAAGATCTTTAAGGTGGATGATCACATTGGGGTGGCCATTGCAGGCCTCACTGCAGATGGCCGCATGTTGTCTCTTCATATGAGATCAAAATGCATACATTATAAGTTCTTGTACGACTCGCCCCTTCCTGTTGGCCGATTGGTGGTCCAACTGGCAGACAAGGCCCAGGTTTGCACACAGAGGTTTTGGACACGACCGTATGGTGCAGATCTGCTTGTTGCTGGATTATATGAAACAGAGCCCCATCTTTATATGAATTGCCCTTCTGGAAACTATTTTGAGTATCAAGCATTTGCCATTGGTGCTCGCTCCCAAGCAGCAAAAACTTACTTGGAAAGGAAGTTCGAGATATTCCCAGAGTGTTCATGTGATGAACTTATTCGTCATGGTGTAATTTCTGTTAGGGAAGCATTGGCATAAGGAAAGCTGAATGGTTCTAATTGCAGTGTTGATGTTGTTGGAATTGGTGAGGCATTCAACATTCTTGACCCAAAAATGGTACAACAGATTATTGATTCACTGGACGATAATGTAGACGAACCTCCAGCAGATTCTTGCAGATGAAATGGGGCCTTGGAAAAACCTTGAAAACGATTTCCTGCTTGGTTATTTATATAAATTTCGAGGGATCAAAGTTCCACATATGGTTGTAGCACCAAAATTGACTCTTGGCACCTAGAAAATTTGAGATATGTGTTACTAGTTTTGAAATGGCGATTAGAGGAAAGACTGCACTTAAACGTTTCAGCTGGCAGTGCATTATTATTGATGAAGCACATCGAATAAAGAATGAAAATTCACTTCTTGCAAAGACTATAAAGATCTACAGCACTAACTACAGGATTCTTATAACTGGCACACCTATTCAAAACAACTGGTCACTTCTGAATTTCTTACTTCCAGAAGTTTTTAGTTCTGCTGAAACCTTTGATGAGTAGATCCAAATATCAAGTGAAAATGACCAACAAGAAGTGATTCAACAACTTCATAAGGTTCTTCGTCCATTTATTTTACGGAGACTGAAGTCAGATGTTGAAAAAGTTCTGCCTCCTAAAAAGGAAATCATATTGAAAGTTGGAATGTCACAATTGCAAAAAACAATTTTATCAAGCATTGCTTCAAAAGGACTTGGATGTTGTCAATACTGGAGGAGGGATTTTCCAATTGGACTCATAGAGATTTCAATACTTTTATACGTGCCTGTGAAAAATATGGTTGAAATGATATTAAAAACATTGTTGCTCAGAATTCCTGAAACAGAGCTTAGATTATTATCATCCTTGTTGGCATGTGAAGGTTTGTTAGAACTTGCATATTCTCATGCTGCGAATGTATCGATGAAGTTAGTGAAAGTGGCACCTCCCCATCAACATCTTTTCATTACCGAATTGTCAAATGCTGCAGAAAAATTGAGCAAGGTTACAGCAGGCTTTAAGCTCTCTTACTTCCTCACTTCACAAAGAAAAGGATGACATTAATGGTGAGAAGTTTGTAAATGAAAGTTTCCTTTTGCAGACAGAATGTACACCTATTGAAGATCGTGAAATTCTATCTTCTGGGTTGGAATTGCATTCTACTAATAAATTGCCTACTGATACTGGACCTATGTCTGCTTACAATCTGTTTTTGGGTGCTGTAACACTAGAAGTGAAAAGAGTGTGTTTGTAGTTTTTGATAGTGACAAGAGAGCATCTCTAGATGTTGATGGTGACAGGAGTGCATTGGTTGATGTTGGGGATTATGATTACATACAGGCTACTGGGGAGACTCTGGTTCAAGACTGTCAACCCACAAAAATTGTTGACATATCAGACAAAGAAGCTGTAAGAATGTGTAGCAAAGATGGATCCATTGTTATTGTCGAGAATTCCTCTGTTGATACTGCAAACACAAGCAACTATTTAGGGTCTACCCATACCAACTCTATCTCCAGCGCTGTCTCTGAGATAAATTTGAGTTCCATTGATGCAAATCTGGTGAATGATAATCCACCTGGAAATATTAAATTCATGTCCCAGGTAAAGATATCTCCAATGTCTGAAAATGCAGACTATGTGGCCAATGGGATAACAAACCCCCATGTGGTCTCCATTTCCCCTGTTGATGCTGCAGATGATGTGCTTGAGAGATTGAATAGTCACGTTGGACTGATTGCTGAGGATGATCCTTCTTCTGGAGCTGCACGGGATATTGGCATAAGGCATCTTAGTTGTGATCAGAGCATGCTTGAAGGCAAAAAATCTATAGAAAGAGGTGATTTGAAAGAGGACAACAAATGTGATCCTGATAATGGAGATCATTCAATGGTAGACTCTGCATATAGGCTTTCAAGCCCCATGAGAACAGCCAAAAAGAGACATTCAGAACAGGCGCATGCATCACCAAAGAGAGACAGGCAAAAGCAATGCAAGATCCAGATATTCAGCATATCTTTCCAGATCCTGTCATGAGACAGATACTCATGGATTTCCAAGAAAACCCAAAGGCAGCAAAAGATCTTTAAGACAGTTGTTCAATTAGTTATAAGTTATCTTTTTGAGAAGCTCATTAGTTAGTGGTTTGATATTTTTAGTAAATTTCAGATTTTGTAATATTGCACATTTACTTTATTACATCGAATAGCTTGAAGGTAGTTAGGGTTCACTCCTAACTGATTTTTGTAAAGAAACCCTATTTAGAGAGATAGAGAGGTCATTAGGGGGGTTCTGATTTTTGGGAGCATCAGGAGGTCTGCAAGCTGCTTATACTTTCAGACTTGTTCAGAGATAGGTACTGTAACTCTTATAGGCATTTACTGATGAAATAATGTGATATATGACTTTTTCCCCTTCATTTTGTCTATGTTGGCTTTGTTATTGAGCATGTTTTGCTTCTTAACTGATAAATTCATTGCTAGTTAATGTGTTTTTCTGGTAATGCTTATCCTTTATTGTATGAACCTCATCATAGTCTCTTTGATTGGATCTTATGTGATATGTTAGGCATCTTTATCAGTTTATCTTTATGATTTAGTTGTTGCTTTTCTCTTGAATGTATTCCCTGCATGTTCTTGGAGCTTACAACCATTTAAATCATACCAAAAACCCTAAACTTTGTTTTATTTATTGAGTTTTACTCTTGAGATTGTGTTGGCTTGTTCCCCTAGCCTTAGGAACAATTTCTGGCACAAACATCTTTGGCGCCGTTGCCAAGGACGAAGCTGAAGCATATCTTCCCTGGGATACTCATTTATTTTCCTGGTTTGAGAGGTGAACTTGAACCAGCATTTTTGAAGGCTATTTTCACCAAAACGTTTGAGACAGTGGCTACTAGAGGAGTTGGAAAAATTTGAAGATTTCAGTCATCCCCAGCTTTATGCAGCCCTAATTAATTTGAACTACTGTTAACCCCTTCTTTTTCTGACAAGAAGAAACTAAATCTCTCTTGACAAATTGATTGGCGACTCCACTATTTCAAAATGTACGGGCCCATGTCCATGGAAGCTATTGTGGCTCGAAGGTTTGCACCTTTCAATTTTTCTGATATTCCAGGTTTTCCAAATCCAGTACCTACTATGGATGTTTGGGGAGATTGTCTGCCACGGTTTAGAGAAAGTAAAGAGGACAATCCTTCAGATCACCTCATCAAATTTCATCAATGCATGGTCCAGTTAAATATCCAGCATGAAGATGTGCTCATGAAAATGTTCATGTATTCACTTGAAAAAGATGCACGAGATTGGTATTTTTCTCTTCCCGCTGCTAACATCTCTTCACTAAAAGAATTCCACACATGCTTTCGGAAGCATTGTAAGTATCTGTACCGAGCTGAAATCTTTTTAAAAGATTGTTGTGAACAGGCTGATGTTTATCATACAATTTCTGATTTAAAGAACCATGATGATGAGTACTGTCAAGAGTTCAAAACATGTCATAAAGAAGTTGAAGATTCAGAATTTGTTGAAGATGAGAATGTAACATTTTCAGATACTACTATCAAGGAAGAGGATATTGATGATCTACAGGATGATGGCCATAGTATAGATGCTTCAAACAGTTATACATCCACTACCTTAGATTCTTATCAAGATCATATTGCCTCCTTTGAAAAATTGAAATATGATGAACAGATTGAAAGTTCAACAGGTGAAAGTATTAGAGCAACAATAGATGTTGAGAGCAGTCCACATCTTCCAGATTTGCAGACCAGGGAAAATTGCAATATCCATGCGGAAAAAAATTTTCAAGGACTGCCTAATCTTCAGTTTGAAAACCAGAAATATATTCTTTCTCCTTATGAATATTCTATTTCAAATTATGATGAGCAACGAGGTGGGGATTTTCCAAATCTGTTTCATGATGTTATTGTTGATCCTGTTATTCAAGAAGCTTCATCTCTGTCATCAAA
>LPNX010760076.1:0-61940 GCA_001517045.1 Pseudotsuga menziesii | reverse complement strand
TATATTAAAAAAATGTTGCAAGGAAAATCCAAGAGAACATTGCAAGGGCACTGGAATGTAACGACATTGTACACATCAGATCCCCATTTAGTTGTGAAGGCCATATTATATTTCTTCTTTGGTAATACATACTTATTTGTATAGCAAGAATCCGTCTATAAGGAGTAAGTGTTATTTCTGTCCTGCAACATGATGTAGCACCTTGTCACTAAAGGGTGTTGGAAACTAATCATGGACATAAGTGGGGTGGGAAGGAAGGGGTTAAAATTGACGCCTGTATGGACGTTTTTTCATCTTTTAATTGTAAAAAACCATGGAATGTGGAATAAACATGTCATTAGGGAAGTTCAATTAATTTCTCAATTCATCAAATTGATGGGTAGCCTTGAAATTTGTCAGTATTTATTGTTGTTAGTTGCTTACTTGGATTTTCATGGATGCTCATTGATTTTACATCATAATTTTTTTTTCCAATGCACTTTCAGTGCAGAGTGGAGCACCATGGCTACATAAATGCTCAGACCGTACACACACCATTAATGAGAAATGTGGTGAGCAATGTGGCCATAAAACCTTGTGTTGTTGGGTAGGAGGGACTTGGTGTTTCTATTTTTCCTTTCTAAGATGCCTGATGAAACAGTTTTAAACTAGTGGTGTTCTCTAAACTAGGAGGATAAAATTATTTATTTTCATTTCCAATTGAATTTGGCAGATAATATTATTGTGTAGATCCATCGATTCCAACTTCCAATCTTCCATTACTATACTCAATATTCAATATTTTTTTACTCCTCCACATCAAGAGGAAAAAAAGGTGAGAAGTTGGGAACGCAAAATCCTAAGAACCTTGGCAACATGGTCGTGAGAATGCTAAGGAGAAGTAAGAACCCTACAACTCCTTACAACATAGCACAATACAATAGAACATTTCATGTGTCGAGTGTTCACTAGCTAGCTGTGGAACCCTTCAACAACACTTTTCTTTCTCAACAACTTTCACAATTAGTACATTCTGGAAACTTATATATTTTAGGATTTATTATAAAACTAGTTAGTTATGTTAATGGAATGAATTTTCCATTTCAATTGGAATTTTATCTAAAATGTAAGTTCGTATTTTCTTGTCTTTCTTTGCATTCAAAATTGAATTTATGGAAGATAAATGGCAGGTGGGATTTTTCCAATCGTTTTTTGGGTGCATGAAAAACCACAAGGAAATATTGATATAAAAAAATGATTGATTTGGACTGGTAAGGCCACAATATACCATTTTGAATTAAGGAGTTAATGAAATATTACTAATGTGGAGTCCCAAACCCATGATGCCAATCCTTTGGGTTTTCATATAAACAATTCATTTTCTCGGTTTTGCTGAGAGATCTAGTAGGAAAAAGGATTCTTCTTACATCATCTTATGAGGAGAATTTATTGGTAAGTTTCAAACTTCGTTTTTCTTTCTTTCAATTTCATACATCATTTAGTTTCCATCACTAATAGAGAGTGAAAACGATGTATCAAGTATGCTCTCCAATAAAATAAGGAAATAGTAGAGTTAGCAGTGGTACTGCTTTTGAAAGTGATTAATTTAAATCCTAATGATCCAAAGTCCCAACTCTTGGATCACAATGAATTTTTTTTCATTGTTAGGATAAAAATGAAAATGAAAATGAGACCAGACTTTACAAAACAATTCCTTAGATCATTCTCGTTCCTTTTTCCCTATTTCCTTTTGATGAAAGCCAAAAGTTTTGATCGGTTATTTGAAAAGAAAAAAATGGTGTAAATGCATAATTAGCTGAGAACAAGATTAAATTAGAGGGTTTACCCTTTTCAAAGGTCTTCCCATTAAAAAATCCCAAGGATGATTCTAAGAGGTGTGTCCCCAGACAGACTTGTAACCCCCACCATAGTTTGTCTGAGTCTAGTTGCTAAAATAAAAAATATTTGTCTACATAGTGATAGAGTTGCTCCATAAATTTATTCAACCTTTCAGAAAGGTTTATTGTAAATGGATATTTAACAATAAACTAAAAACACTAAGGATGAGAAAGGTAAAAAAATTTATTAAAATTTATATCCAAGTTAGTTTTGAAAACAAACCCTCACAAAAGTAAAGATGAGAAGGGCAAATTTTTTTATTAAAAGTTATATCCAGGCCAGTTTTAAAACAAAACCGTAAAAAAAAATATTTGATGGGCACAGGTGTCTGTCAACTTTAACCCTTGGTGGGAAGTAATCATGGTCATAATTGGGGTTGAGGTCTTCAAATCAATAGATACTGGAATTTCTAGTGATCATGTCTTGTTGTCTTGAATCATAATTGGGCTATTGAAATATGATTCTTTTAGTAGGAAGATGAGACTAATAACCAATATTAATCTATTTCTTCTTTTACCCTCTATTTGATTCTAGGATTCAATATGTAGGGTCTTCCCTTAAAAGGATTGGAATCTAGATTTAGTTCTATTTTCATTTCTCCTAACTGTCCTTTTATTCGTTACATCTCAATTAAAATATTAGGAAAGAGGTCAATTAATCTCCAAGAAAATGTCTTCTAATTATTATGCATCCCAATAATGATTGAATGAGGTATTCCTAGCTAATACATTTACTTTAAGTATTAGTAAGATATGTACTCTTCTTATTCCCATTAATATAAAATCAATTATTTTTTATTACCCACTATAGTGCAAAGAATGAAAAAACGCATGTACCAGGATATAAAATTTTGTCCTGACAGTTCTCTTACCGTGGCCTTCTCTTCGTCATGGCATGAGGCGGAACACTGATTCACCAATTCCCAGTCCTAATTGATCCTGTTATCCAGGTAAGATCCTCCCCTGCCCAGGAAACCCGTTCACCTCACAAATTCGGGGAAGTTTATACAAGCACAACCTAATGGCTCTCGAAATGCAGATGAAATTACTGCCCAAATAGGAAAAATTTGTTTTCAAGCCCGATAATCTCTAAACAAGCCCTAAAATCCTAAAAAAAATGACAACGATGATGATGGTCGACTAAAACTACACATGAAATGGGTGCCAAAACATGAAAACTCTGTTTGCAAGCCCGAAAAGGCCTTACCAAGCGTGAAAATCTCTTACCCTAACTGACTGAAAAAACTAGAATGATGACAATGGTGGACTAAGAGGAAGCCCAAAAAGCTCTTACCCTGACTGAAAAACCAATGAAATGATGAAAATGGTGGACTAAGCGGAAGCTCGAAAAGGCTCCAAGCGTGCCCTAAGAGAGAAAAACTAGAAAAATGATGACGATGATCGGCTAATTAGGGAGGGGTTTTGGATTTATATAGTTAAACATTTCTCAACCGAGAGTTAAAAAGGAATCTAATCTCTCGTCTGAGAAATATTTCCAAGAGTTTAATGTGACAAATATGGAAATACTCTCCGACGAGAAAGCTTAGATCTCACAGTAAAAAACATTTCTAACTATGGAAGAACTCTTGGACAAGATAATTTTAACCATAGTTAATTTCTCATTCGAGATATATTACAACTCTTAGCCAAGAAATTGGAAATTAAAAAAAAAATGAATTGTCATGAAATTGTTTCCCAACTTTGTGTTTTTACCTTGCCTTCATTTTCCTTGTGTTTTTGAGTTCCTAGTGGAGTTCATCTATGCCTCCCATTTTCTCAAAACCTCATCCATTGACTCCTGGAAATATTCATTATTCCTCTCAAAATTCCAAACATATCTCTTGATGTTTGAATGAACACATAATTTAGAATGGCTATGAGAAGCAATAATCCTCAAATTCTCCTCAGATAGAGGTCAATTTTATTTCTTGGAAGATAAATGGATATGTATTTTGTTGACGTAATTGTAACTTCGGAATGTATTCACTTGTATTTGTTATGTATTGTAACCCGATGTTTGTTCTGGGATATATTTGTAATGTACTTGAGTCATGTCATGCACCGATGGTCCTATTCGGAAGTTTCTATAATGTAAACAAATCATGTCAAGTCAAGGTGGTTAACTCTCGTATTGTCTAAGGGTTAAAGTTCCCGCCGTTTCGGGGCACTAGGGTTATTAGACTCACCTAGTGAAGTCGGCCCTAGTTGGGTTTAGTCAAGTCAGGAATTAGTATAAATAGAGAGCTAGCCTCTCTATTTATCATAAACTCACTCACACTCAGTTGTAACACATAGCTGAGGAAGAGAAAGACACTGGGGAAAGGAAGAAAAAAATTACTGTTGTCGGGAGATCATCTTACCGTTCTGGGTTTCACTTTGGTGCTGATTCTATCTCTGAGGAAGTTGCAGGGTTTTCTCCATTTATGGTTTCCTCAAGGAAAAACATTGTGTTCATTGTCTCTTTTGTTTGATTGTTGTGCTTGTTTTTCTCTCAGTTAAAGATCC
The DNA here is from genome assembly GCA_001517045.1 of Pseudotsuga menziesii. Lineage (NCBI taxonomy): Eukaryota > Viridiplantae > Streptophyta > Pinopsida > Pinales > Pinaceae > Pseudotsuga > Pseudotsuga menziesii. The sequence continues at coordinate 57,558 of LPNX010760076.1, read as the reverse complement.
TAATGAAATGCTAGCTTAATGTTTAAAATCTAACATGGTATCAGAGCTAACCTAAGAAGAAGAAATTGTGTAGCTGCAAGAACTAGGGATTCCTATTTTGTGGATCTCTCTCCATAGTTTTTCGGTGAAAATAGGGTGGAATAACTCCCCTCCCTAGGGTGCATCTTTCTGTCGAAGCAGAATCCAATTCTGAGGTTTTTCAATTTTGGACCCGACACTACTGCTGGAAATTAGGGCTTTTCACAGAAGTGGAATTTTTTAGTGAGCCTAGGCTTGGATTGATCTCCTCCCCAAAATCGAAGTTGGGGATCAATTTCAAAGAATTTGGTTGGACAGAACTCCAGAAAAGAAAAACCCTAATATGCTCTTGAACCAACACTGCAAGATTTTAGCTCCAAATCTAGATCCGACATCTTGACTTGGTAAGATCTAAACCTTTTGTATTTTCATTTGAGGTTCTCAGTTAAGACGTCTTATCATACCAGGCTTGATGAAAATCTTGAGGGAGCTGATAACTTCTGAGCCTAGAAGTATAGGATCTCCCTGGTCCTAGAAGAAAATGAGTTGGACTCCTACATCCATGAGGAGGTTCTTGTTCCAGAGGGAGATGAGGCCAAGGCCTTATATAAGAAGAATTTGGTTATGGAAAAGAGGATCATTTCAGATTCTATCAAGGATCATCTCATTAGACAAGTGTCCTTCCTCAAGACATTTAAAGCCATGTTTGATGCCCTAACCAAACTGTTTGAAGGGAAGAACATCAATTGAAAGATGACTCTAGGGAACTAGTTGAATAATGTCAGGATCTAGAATGAGGAGACCATCCAGTCATACTTCACAAGGGTCTCCCAGATAAAAGAATAGCTGGAAGCAGTAGATCAAGAAGTGGAGAATGCAGAAATTGTGATGACAACATTGAATGGCCTCCCTAGGAATCTGTGCTAGAAAGAAGTTGGTCAAGTTCAGTAGACTGTGGGAAGAATGTTCTCAAGAAGAAGCTCAGATAGCATCTCAAGAAGAAAATATGGGAAGTGAAGATCAAGCTCTCACAGTACACTCCAAGAAAGAAAGAAGGGGAAATCATCATCATCAAGGTAAGCATTCTCATCAGAAAAGTAACAGTGCAAGAAAGGATTCATCCAAACTTAGATGTTATACATGCGATGAAATAGGACACTTTGCTAGAAATTGTCCCATCAATAAGAATGGATCCAAGAAGAAGAAGAACTCCAAAATAAGACATCATTCTCACACTGCTGAGGATGATGATCCTCCAAGGAATAGGGTAAAACAAGAAAGTGAAGACTCTTCAAGTGAAGATGAATATGTTCTGATATCCACTCTCATGGGAATTGTCACTCATGGAAGCAAAGATTGACTTATTGATAGTGGGGATTCCAAGCACATGACAGGTTTCAAGGAATCCTTCCAGAAACTATCCAAACATAATTCACCCCACAAGTTGAAGCTTGGGGATGACTACCAATATCCCATAAAAGGTAGTGGTGAATCCTCCTACAAGCTAGACTCTGAAAAGTCTATAAAAATGAAGGATGTCTTGTTTGTACTGAGACTGAAGAAGAATCTTCTATCCATATCAGCATTGGATGCAAAAGACATGAGGGTTGCATTTGTAGATGGCCAAGTCCTCATGTGGCCAAGAGGAAAGACTATTGATGATGCAATAGTGATTGGAGAACAAGAAGGAGGTTTATACAAGCTGAAGGGCCATCCAGAACAAGCTATGGTCCATGACACAGTAGAGCCAAATGAACTTTTGCATAGAATGCTTGCACATGTGCATTACAGAGCACTACCACTTGCAAGAAAAGTTGTTGAAGGTATTCTAGAAATTCAAGCAAAACATGAATGGGCCTGCAAAAGAAGTGCTAAAGGAAAGAACACAAAGAAGACATTTCCATGTAGTGAAAGCAAAGCAAAAGGAATATTGGAAATCATCCACTCCGATGTATGCAGACCAATTTCATCAATTTCACTAAGCGAGTATGTATACTATGTTTCTTTCATTGATGACTTTTCTAGGAAGACATGGATTTACTTCATGAAGAACAAAGATGAAGTTCTCAGCAAGTCCAAGGAATTCAAAGCCTTAATCGAGAACCACACAGAAAAGAAGATCAAGACTTTTTTATCAGATAATGACGGAGAATTCACATCAAATGAATTCAAATACTTATGCAAAGAATCAGGGATTAAGAGGGAGTTGTCCACTCCTTACAATCCACAAAAAAGTGGGGTTGTAGAAAGGAAGAATAGAACTATCATGGAAGTTGCAAGAGCAATGCTTCATGATCAAGATCTTCCTATGCATCTATGGGTAGGAGCTGCTATAACAACGGTGTATGTACAGAACCGTACTCCACACAAAGTACTCGAGAACAAGACTCCTAAAGAAGTCTTCTACGGCAAGAAACTAGAAGTCAACCATCTCGAAATATTCGGCTGTCCAGTGTACATACACATTCCAAAAGAAAAGAGAACAAAACTAGATCCTTCAGGAAAGAAGGGTATATTTGTGGGATACTCTGAAAGCTCGAACAATTACAAAATATACTTCCCAGGATACAAGAATATCGACATTAGTAGAGATGTAACATTTGATGAAGAAACAGCTTACAACAAATCCAGAAAGAGACCTACTGAAGATACTGAAGAAGCAGAAGCACCCAAAATTCATGATACAACCATGAATGAAGAAATTCAAGAAGAAGATCGAGAATTTGAAGAACCACAAAGACCTGTAGATCCACTTCTGGAGAAGAATCCTCACAAAAGGAAACCTGCTTGGGTATGAGAAATTATCCAAGGTGCGGAAAGATGTGGGGCTCCATAAGAGAATCATAGAGAAAGAAAGAGAACCAGATATTGCTCCAGATATGTAGCTTTACTATGTGACTTTATCAATGAAGAACCTTCCAGTTATGAAGAAGCGGCAGAACAAAAAGAATGGAAGGATGCTATGATTGAAGAGTATCAATAGATCATGAAGAACAATGTTTGGGATGTTGTCCCAAGACCAGAAGGGAAGTCAGTTGTAACTTCCAAATGGATCTACAAGATCAAGAGTGCTGTAGATGGTAGCATAGAGAAATATAAGGCAAGATTTGTGGCTCGTGGCTTCTCATAGAAGGAAGGAATAGATTATGAAGAAAACTTTGCACCTGTAGCCAGATACACTTCCATCAGATCGGTACTTGCTTTGGATACAGTGATGAAATGGAAGATACACCAAATGGATGTCAAGATTGCTTTCTTGAATGGTGTAGTGGAAGAGGAAGTGTATGTAGAACATCCACTCAGTTTTGAGACACATGATAGGGAGTCTCATGTGTGCAGATTGAAGAAATCCCTGTACGGTTTGAAATAGGAACCCATGACATGGTACAACAGAATTGACAACTTTATTTCTAGTTTGGGCTTTACCAAGAGTAAAGAAGATTCCAACCTTTACTACAAGGTTGAAGATGGCAGACCAATGATGCTCCTACTATATGTAGATGATCTATTTGTAACAGGTATGGATGGGCTGATTCCTGATACGAAGAGAAAGCTTGCTACCGAGTTCGAAATGAAGGACTTGGCTATGATGCATTATTTTATAGGTATGGAGGTATGGAAAAATGTGGATGGAATCTCCCTCGGACAAGGGAAGTATATAGTATAGATCTTGAAGAGGTTTGGGATGATGGACTGTAAGGCCATGACCACACCTATGGCATCGAACCTGAAGCTATTGAGTGATGCTTCATTAGAAGCGGTTGATGCTACGATGTATCGTCAGATGATTGGGTCCTTGATGTACCTAATGAACATGAGACCAAACATTTTCTTTGCTGTGAACACCTTGAGCTAGTTCTTGACTGATCCAAGACATGTTCATTTGATTGCTACAAAGCATATTCTGAGGTACCTGAGGGGTACAATTGATTATGGGCTTAAGTATGAGGTGAATCAAAAGATTAACCTAGAGGGTTATGTTGACTCAGATTGGGAAGGAAGTGCCATCGATAAGAAGAGCACTTTAGGTTGTTGGTTTAGTATGGGATTAGGTGTGATCTCTTGGTTTAGTAGGAAGAAATCTTATGTGGCACTGAGTACAGCTAAAGCAGAGTATGTCACTGCTTGTTCAACTAGTTGTGAGGCAGTATGGCTATGGAAGCTACAATCTGATTTATTTGATCTCCAGATGGATGCTACTTGTATACATTGTGACAACTAGAGTTGCGTGAAGTTGTTAGAGAATCTAGTGTTCCATGAGAAGTAGAAGCATGTCGAGATCAAGTATCACTATATCAGGGATATGGTGTAGAGGGGAGCAGTGAAGCTCCAGTATGTTGCGACAGAGGAACAAATAGCTCATTTATTGATGAAGCCATTGGCTAGGGTGAAGTTTCAGTACTTCAAGGAGAATCTTGGTGTTCTCCAGATCGAGGTTTCCTCCAAGGAAAATGATGAGACCCATAGCTATTTTGACATGGTGAGAGGATTGGTTCCTTCCATGGTCAGATGTAAGGGTTGAGCCATTCTGTCATGGTGAGAGGATTGGTTCCTTCCATGTTAGATGTGAGTGCTGAGCCATTCTAATGTGACTATAGGATTGGTTCCTACATTATCAAAAGTAAGTGTTGAATGCCATTCTAGGAATGGAGGCGCCTAGTCGGTTACCAGGTAGCTCAGTCTGGGACTGGGGGCCATTCTAATAGGACTGTAGGATTGGTTCCTACATGATTAGATGTGAGTGCACTCCCTTCTGACATTGGTTGTTAGATGTAAGTGCAGAGCCCTTTCGGCATGAAGGATTGGTTCCTTGCATGGTCGAATATAAGTGCTGATCCTTTCTAACATTGGTTGTCATATGTAAGTGCAGATCCTTTTGGCATGGAGGATTGGTTCCTCGCATGGCCAAGTGTAAGTGTTGGGCCTTTTTTATCATTGGTTGATGGATCTGAGTGCTGGGCATTTCTGACAGGGTTGTGGGAGGTGTTCCCACATGGTCAGATGTGAGTGCTGGGCATTGCCTTTCTGATATGATTATAGGATTCATTCCTACATGATCAAATATAAGTGCTAAGAGGGCCATTCTGACTTAGGGTCAGATATAAGTGATGGAAAATACCTGCAGGAATGGTAGGCCTACAACCAACATGAAAAAGTGTTGGCTCTGTAGATCTTCCTATGATGAGAAGAGTCATGGGATAGCACCTACGAAGATTCAGTGTTGATGATCCAATAGAGATGATCCAGATTGAGGGATGATTCAAGTGACGATGATCCATATCGAGTGATGATCCAGACGATATAGAGAAGAAGAATTGTGCTAATAGATTGTGTCGGGAGAATACCTTCCTAGTTAAGAGGGAGTGTTGATGTAATTGTAACTTCAGAATGTATTCACTTGTATTTCTTATGTATTGTAACCCGATGTTTATTCCAGGATATATTTGTAATGTAATTGAGTCATGTCATGCCCTGATGTTCCTATTGGGAAGTTTCTATAATGTAAACAAGTCATGTCAAGTCAAGGTGGTTAACTCTCCTATTGTCTAAGGGTTAAAGTCCCCGCAGTTCCAGGGCACTAGGGTTATTAGACTCACCTAGTGAATTTGGACCTAGTTGGGCTTAGTCAAGTCAGGAATTAGTATAAATATGGATCTAGCCTCTCTATTTATCATACATTGACTCACATTCAGTTGTAGTGCATAGCTGAGGAAGAGAAAGACACTGGGGCAAGGAAGAAAAAGGTTATTGCTATCGGGAGATCATCTTACTGTTTTGGGTTTCACTTTGGTGCTGATTCTATCTCCGAGGAAGTTGCGGGGTTTTCTCCATTTATGGTTTCCCTGAGGAAAAACACTGTGTTCATTGTCTCTTGTGTTTGATTGATGTGCTTGTTGTTCTCTCAGTTAAAGATCCTAATGAAATGCTAGCTTAATGTTTAAAATCTAACATAGTTGGTTCTCATGTCAATTTTCTTCCTTGGAAGAGAAATGGATATGTAGTTGGTTCTCACTATTCTTATGGACATAGTGATTACCAAATAAAATAACTAAAATATCCAAAACAAGATGAATCAAGAGGAACACATATATTCAACTAATCCAACTTACAATAATACACCAAAATATTACCAAATTTCCTTCAAATTTTAGGTTGAAAATAATATTTGGCATGAGACTCCCCAAGCTAGCAAGGGATATGTGTGTTCTCCTATGCATCAAATATTCCTACGATGAACCAATCCCACGTTCTTTTAACCATTACCAATATGAAAATATCAATAAGGAAGACTCCATATTGTCAATGAAGAGGGAGAAACAAAATAGGATGAATAACATTTGAAACTCAATTAAAACCACACCTCTTTAGACATCCCATCATCATTATTTTTACAAACCCATAATTTTGTAAACCTATATGTGGAGGACAAGTGGATGACATAATCTTAAATATACTGTGTATGTGAATTAATGGCCACCTATCTAAGCCTTTAATTCATGACATCGACATATGATGGCTAATAAATTTGTGATATAAAACAATATACCATATCCCCCATTCTTTCTAATATCCCATAGGAATTTTGACATCCTAGATGGGCCATTTTGTCTACCTATGTATTCAATCTTCTAAGAATTTAGAAGAATTCAATTTTTTCAAAGGATGAAAGAGAAGTGAGTATCCTTGTTGTAACTCTATTTAATGCAAGCCTGTGAGGTAGAGAGTGAGAGACCACATGTGTGATTATTATTTTTGAATCTATCAAAACCAAAAGATCACCTGAATCTAGGAATCTATGTGACACCTCACCTTCATGCAATGTCACTTGACATTCCCATGGTGTGCCTTGTTAACAAGCCAAGACATCCCAAAAATTAATCTTCTAGCCATCAACCTCATTTCGTCTCTATTTATGTTGTCTAGTGACCATCAAGGTGATCATGTGATAGAGGTACCCAAAGCCTCCAAAGGCTAGGGCCTTACATCCTTCCACACCAAAATAAATTTTCATCCTCAATAACATAAAAATGAATGTGATGTCCTTCAATTCTACAGTTGTATTCTCCAACCACTCCACATTGTCACTGTCAAAATACTTGTGCAACTCCTCACTTTCCAGTACTTCCTTTGATTGAAGCCTATTTGGTAACTCTATCAATTATGTCTCTTGGATTCCACTACCACAATTGTTGTCTCCTACTATGATCATGACATACCACTACTACTATAATTACCTTATATTTCTATGGAAACCCAACTTCCATTAATAAGGTTGAGTAAAAATCATAAGTGTTAGACACTTTTGACTTATTATTGCTTCTTTACTTATTCAAATTTTCCATGCATATGAGCATTTGGCCCCTCACACCTCAAAATAGCTGGGTGATAAATATAATGATCATGTCCATCTCATGATAATGGACTTCCTCATTCTTATAATAACCACTTCCTTCTAAAATTTAATATTATTTGTACAAATTTCCTATGCTAAGGCAAAGTTGCCACTATTGGTTGCGGATCATGATCTTCCTGATTCTGAGATGTTATTGTTCAACCATGTTTGTACCTCAATTTTACTGTACACTCATCTCAGAAGGGAGTGCAGAGGGTGACCATCCCCCCCGAATGGGGTTTATGGGGGAAACTCCCCTTAAATAATTTTTTTGGGATATTCGTTGGCCAAGAGTTCACGAGCCCATGGTGTTGGGTGACCCATGGTATTTTACCATGGTAATTCCCCTATAAAATGAAAGAAATGTAATATGATTGTGTATCGTATTATAGCATTGTAAATGATCTCTATGATTCTATGAGAGAGACTATGAGAGAGTGAAGAGTAAGTGCAGTGGGTTTGTTGCAGGTTGTATCCATTCATTTTTTGGACAATAAAAGGACTAGCAATTTTTGTGTGGACATATCCTATCTTGGGTGAACCACATTATATTGGTGTCTCTCTTGTACTATGTTAGTGTGTTTTATATTTGCATATTTTTTATCATTATTACTCTGTGATCCTATTTTTCTAACAATTCATATCAGAGATAAAAGGTCTATTTGGATGGTAAACTCACACAAAAGTATGGTTCTTGGTTCGACTGAGAGCAATGACAGAAGAAGGGAAGTTCGGGGATGAGAAATTTAATGGCCAAAAATACCAGTTATGGAAGATGCAAACAAAGGACTATTTGTACAAGAAGGATTTGTTCCTACCATTGGGAAGAAAAGAAAAATACTTGATGCTTATGAAGGACAAAGAATAGGAGGTTCTTGACAGAAAGGAACTAGGAACAATACGGTTGTGACTGGATTCATGGGTGGCTTTCGATATTTCAAAAGAAAAGACAACGAAGGATGTGATGAGTGCATTGGATAACCTCTATGAAAAATGCGTTGCTTCCAACAAGTATCTCTAATGAAGCATTTATTTAATATGAAGATGTCAGAAGGTGGATCTGTTGTTGACCATTTAAATGAATTTAATGCAGTTACTAATCAAATAAGTTTTTTATAAGTGTCACCTTTATATATAGGTTTTTGAGAGCTAGGGTTTCTTCTAGATGCCTAATGGCCTCCATGGAACCTAGTTCAAGGTCAAGAAATTTAATGGCCAAAAATACCAGTTATGGAAGATGCAAATGGAGGACTCTTTGTACAAGAAGGATTTGTTCCTACCGTTGGGAAGAAAATAAAAACAAGCGATGCTTATGAAGGATGAAGAATGGGAAATTCTTGATAGAAAGGTACTAGGAACAATACGATTGTGACTGGATTCATGTGTGGATTTCAATATTTCAAAAGAAATGACAACGGAGGGTGTGATGAGTGCATTGGCTAACCTCTACGAAAAATGTGTTGCTTCCAACAAGTATCTCTAATGAAGCGTTTATTTAATATGAATATGTCAGAAGGTGGATCTGTTGCTGACCATTTAAATGAATTTAATGTAGTTACTAATAAGCTAATTTTTTTATAAGTGTCACCTTTATATATAGGTTTTTGAGAGATAGGGTTTCCTCCAGCCTCCTAATGGCCTCCATGTAACCTGGTTCTGCCCTGCGTCAGCCCTCCTACTCTTATGGTCTACACTTTTTCCCCCTTGGATTCTCTCATGGTCACCTGCACGAGGGGGACACAATGTCCCTCCTATTCGTTGTCATATTTCGCAAGTCCTATGCAGCTTCAAGACGATACCCTACCTCATGGCGACCCTCTGCCCATTGACACCCTGCAAACTAACACCATCAAATAGATTGAGCAACCAACGAATCTTTCCATGATCATGGAAAAACATAGAACTCACACATGTATAGCCAATTCCATAGAAAAAACAAGAATCAATATCCCTCCCTCTGAAATCAATGCCATAATTGAATACATCAAGACATATACTTTTATTGGGAAATTTATAGGAATCTAGCGCAGTGAAAAATCTATGCTCAACTGGATCACTGTCAAATGGAGGACGAAAGAGAAATTTAACCTGCAGCTCAGCTCAAAAGGATTCTTCACCATCATCTTTTCCCTGCTGGAGGACAGAGATCATGTGCTGGAAGGAGGGCCCTATTTCTTTAATTTGGTAGGCCTTTTTCTTAGTAATTGGATTGAACGCTTCAACCCATACACAAAAAATTTCTCCTGGGCACCAGTCTGGGTCCAGCTATACTCACTAACCCTAGACTACTAGGATGAAGAAACCCTTATATACATTGAAAATTCTCTAGGGTACTTTGCAAATGTAGCATATCAAACCAAACAACAAAGGTATACCTCTTATTCTTGAATGTGCGTATACATGCATATTTCTAAAACCTTCCCGAACTCCATTACACTTGCTCATGAGAACACAGAATGGTGCAACCGCTATATTATGAACACATTCCCTTCAATTGTAGAAAATGTCATGAGCATGGTCACTTATATTGAGCCTGTCCCAAAAGTAAAATTCCTATGGAACAAAAACAAAATCCCCTAATGATGAAGAAGGTTTCAAGAAAATCACCAACAGAAGGAAACAGGGAAAAAAGAACCCCACAGTTAGCAAATCCATAATTATTTCCACCAACAACTTTAGGGTTCTTGTATATTAGCATGATGAACTAGGAAAAGAAGAGGAAGCCCCTCCTCCATCTAAGCGTCCTCATCAAGAACCCCAGAAGGGAAAGCAAATGGACGAACCTAGTCCATCCGTAAAGAGTGATACAATCAAGCATTCTCAACAATCAAAGGAAAATATCTATGAGTAGGTAACTCAAATATCCACTCAAGAAATTGATGTATTAATGGATGAGGACATGGACGATATAGATCTGGGAGATCTGGATCTTTTAGGACTAGAAGATGCATGCAAAAACAACACTCTACACATAATTTCTCCGAAACAAATTCAACTGCTCACTGACATATTACAATCAGATATTACCCAAACCAAATTGGGGATCATCATTAGTGATACCAAGGAAATAAATAAAATCATCAAGGAAGCCTAAAAGAGAGGCCGAAAAACAGACATACAAAGACTAGCCACTCTTGGTACCAGGATGGTGGAATCAGGACAATATTCCTAGCTTACATAATTCTTCCTCTCCAACTCTATTGTTAATGAATGAAAGTCATCTCCTAGAATATATGAGGAATCAACAACCCTAACAAACACATAATGATAAAAAATTATTAATTTAGAAAACCCCACCATCCTAATGCTATAAGAAACAAAATCTAGTATTGGTAGTATTGATATCTTGATGTCCAGACTATGACGAGGAAATAAATCCATATTTGTTGACTCCTTAGGAGCCTTCGAAGGTATAACCATTTCTTGGAATCTTGAATAATTATATATTAACAATTTCATAGCCTTGTACCATTCCGTCTCTTTGTATTTCCAGCCTCTCGGTACAAATATTTATGGCAATATCACCAATGTCTACGACCTGCAATTTTCTGATCAGAAAAACTCCTTCCTGGAATTTCTCCATTGGATTACTTACGATCTGCACTATCCCATTAAAATTCTTGGAGGAGACTTCAATCTCATAACTTCTCTCGATGAAAAATGAGGGGGGAGTCACTTACTCTCACGAGAAGACAAGCTCTTTAAAGAATTCATTCATAACAATAGTTTGATTGATCTAAATACAAACAATGGGATCCACACTTGGAACAATCGTAAAGGAGGAACAAATCATATTATGAACAAGATTGATCACTTCCTCATCACTAAACATCTTATGCTCATAAATGAAGAACTCACTTCTTCTATTCTCCTTGATACAGGATTTGATCACTGGCCTATATGCTTCAACTAGTAGCTAGAAGAAGCTTCCTGGAGGAAACCATTTTTCTTTGATTTTTTTTGGCTGATGCATCCTAACTTCTATGAGATGATCAAGTATTGGTGGTTAAACACTCAAGTTATTGTCTCCTCCTGTATGTTCAGAGTGCAAACAAAACTAAAAATTCTAAAGAATCATCTCAAGCATTGGAATCAGCACATCTTGGACAACATCTTCACTAGCAAGGTCCTTCTGGAATAGGAAATGGAAGATATACAACAATCAATCATCTCAAATTGTAGAATAGAGGAAATAAATATCCAGGATAAGAAACTTCACTCTCAGATAGAGGAGCGCACTAAATAGGAAGAGATACTCTGGAATCAAAAATCCAGAATTAAATGGCTTCAACAAAGAGAGTAAAATACCACTTTATTTCATCGCTCCATTATTCAGCATCGTATGCATAACCACATTAGTCATCTAAAGAATAGAGAGGGTGCAAGACTGGAAACCTACAAAGATATATAAACTGAGCTTGTCTCTTTCTATGAAGATCTCCTTACAGAAAATGAGCAGGATTGGGAAGCTTCCATGCAACAGGTAACCTCTCACATTCCTACGCTGGTCATGACTTAAAAATATGCCATGCTCATGAATCTCACCACACTTTAGGAAGTGGAAACAACCTTCAATAAAATGAAGGACAAAGCCCCTAGACTAGATAAATTCACCATCAAATTTTTCTGTTTCTTGCTGGGACCTGATCAAACAGGAGATCTATGAAATGGTATAAGAATCACACAACAACCAGAATATTCTACCAGCCATTAATGCCACTTTTCTCACATTTATTCCCAAAGAGAACAAATATTACACCCCGGGTAAGTACATTCCAATATCCCTCTGCAATGTACTTTATAAAATCATCACCAAAATCATTGCAAATCGCCTCAAACCCCTCCTTCCCTCTCTCATCTCATCGAAAAAACATGATATGTAGAAGGGCTTCAAATCCTTGATGGAATCATTCTAACCCATGAGTCATACAATCCCTCAAGCCCTCCAAAAATACCGTCATGCTCCTCCAACTTGATCTCTCCAAAGATTTTGACAAACTGAACTGGACCTTCATTGAAACAACCTTACTTGTGTTTGCGTTCAATCACCCCTGAACACGATGGATCCTCCTTCTTATTTATACTACCTTATTCTATGTTCTCATCAATGGCGTCCCCTCCAAAACCTTCAACCCTTCATGAGGTATAAGGCAAGGATATCCTCTCTCCCATTTTATCTTCATCCTCATGTCTGAAGGTCTGGGGTGAAGTCTTACAAATTCCAAGCCTCAGAGAACTCTCAATGGCCTCTCACTCCAGGACCATACCCCTCTCACACACTAACAATTTCTGGATGACAACATTTTAATGGGGCATCCTTCATTCCAGGAAGCCAGTTTTTTCAAAACCATACTAGATATGTTTTTCAAAGCTTCAGGCATGACCATCAACCTTGAAAAATATGAAATCTTCTTCTTCAACACACTTTTACCTACCCAAAGAAACATATCCATAATTTTATGTTTCAAAGCTGCTAAATTCCCCTTGAAATATCTCGACGCCCCTCTCACTAAATCCACTCTCAAGCACTCCTCTTGGAAGTAACTTCTCACAAAAATGGAATTTCATCTCTCTTAGTGGATCTTGCGCATGCTCAACCTAACATGTCACCTTGTCCTCATCAAATCCATTCTCCAAGCAATGCCCCTCTACCTCTTTTTTGTCCTTGATTCCCCCAAATGGGTCCTCAAATCCATTTGTTTTATACAGTGCAACTTTCTCTAGAAAGGGGAAAAAATGCACATCATTGGGTCCTCATCAAATGGGACACTACATGTCATACCAAAACAGATGGAGGACTAGGCCTTCGGTATCTAATGGAGAGAAATAAAGTTCTAAGTTCTAAAATATGGTGGAATTTGATGACCAAAATTAGAATTCAATGGGAACAACTCTACAAAAAAAAATATGTAGCTGATTGGTCGAATCAGAACTTAATCAGGTACTCTCAAGATATCAAAGGCTCCCTCATTTGGAATGCAGCCAACTCTCAAAGTACAATAATCTAACAGCATGGTTTTTGGGAAATCCATGATGGATCCTTAGCCAATTTCTGGATAGAATCCTGGAACCAGCTTCCACCTCTTGAGACCACCTTTAATCTCCATCACTTGCATGATCTCCTTCTAATCCCTTATCATGAAAAATTTCACACCATTTGGGATGAAAAAACACAGTAGGACTTCCGGGAATGGATCACTGAGCACAATTGGCATTTGCTTCAATAACATGCTTATTCAGATTCATTGTGGGAGAACATCCAACAACGATGCATTCGAACTAGAAAAGGCACCGATATTCTTAGGTCAGGTTATAATCCCAAAGGTATGTTCACCATAAAATAATGTCACCAACTCCTTAACTGCTCCAATGGAGAATTGGACCCTTGTTGGACCAAAATATGAGGAATGAAAACCCGGCCCAAAGTCATGACTTTTATCTATCTTGTTTCACACAGGTGCATTGTAACTTGGGACACTATCCTCAAGCGAGACTTAATTGGACCTTCACAATGCTCATTATGTGAAGACAAGAGGAAAATTTGGATCATCTTCTCTATCAATTCTCCTCATCCAATTAGATATGGGATAAGATACCTTTAATCAGCAAGAGAACGAATCATTGCAAGGGTAACATTTTAGAAACCATCAAGCATTGGCATTCCCATTCCTATCAAAACACCCTTCTCAACAGAATATGGCAGCTCATACCTAGATTTCTCATATGGAATATCTCGAAGGAACGCAATCTCAGGATTTTTGAAGGAAACACAATTCCAATGGAAAATGTATGGATCCAATGTTAGAAGAACATCAAGGAGACCACAATGCTCTCCAACTGGTAGGAAAAGGATTTAGAAGCCAACTCCATGGAAAAATCCATCTTGGAAAAAATTTTCACTCACTCCTACCACACCCTCATTTCTCCAAAACGCCCTTCTCTCCATCCCTCCACTCCCCCCACCAAGAAAACCCCATCCCCAAGATTATTCAAACTCAACTTCGATGGGGCCTCCAGAGGAAATAACAAAAGGGATGGTTATAGTAGGGTCTCCAAATCCAATTATGGTTAGATTCTCAGTTTATTTTATGGAAAGTTAGGGATTGAGAGAAACAATGGAGCTGAGATGACATTTCTTCTCTAGGGAATCCACATCACCTTCACTCATGCACTCTTCCCACTCATGGAAGAAGGTGGCTCAGAGATCATAATGAACATGCCCACCAAGCTGAAATATGGATCTAACAACACCAATATTTATTCATGTTGGAGACTGTATCACAACCTCCAACACTTAACAATCCTCCTTTCTCAACCTGCAGCTATCACTTTTCAGCATGCTCACCGAGAAGCCAATACTCTTACAGAAAAAATTTCCAACTTGAGAGTTCTCTTAGTTTCTTTTCTTCAGTAGAGCACCCTTGAAGAAATATCAAACTCCAACTTTAGGCGTGAATGCACTCAAATTGACACTAACAATTTCTCCCTGGATGTCACGGGTGACACCGTACTTTCCATCACTCAAGGCCCAACACATGAGGCATACAATTGTGCCTCATCAGCATTCCCCTGATGTCATGCTGCCACACTCTTTGCATTGGTCTCCCCCCTCACTAATGGTGGCTCTCCTTAACTCCTCTAGTGATCATGGAATTCTTGCAGCTGTGACGAAGTACACTTATGTTAGTGATTTAATGGACTACATTAAGGAGCATGTGGTTTTGTGCTACCACATTAAGTCCATAAACAAGCCGACATTCTCCCCCCTACTCACTCTTTCTCTTTTCCATCAACCTCCCACTGTAGCTTCTCTGGTACAGCTTTCGACAACCACCATACCTTCTATTCACTTTTTCACAACCTGTATCATGCCGCCCAAAAAATGAGGGACACTCAGATGGGGACGTGCTCACATGGGGGCCGCCATTCAGTTTCCTATCCCCTTCAATTCCCAAGCTAGATTGGAAGGATATGACCTTGAAATTACTTCCTCTCTACGTATTTTGGTTGATGACTGGGAATATGAGCTCATCGACTCCCTCTTGACTTCCAATCGAACCACTAAGCATAGGAGGAATTATTGGTTTGTGAAGAATTTGTTGGTTTGCCTCATCCTCTGCTCCACCACCCTTCAACTTTCATCCCCTATTCTAGATTCCACTTCGGGTTCCTATGGCCTTCTTGATCCTTTTGTTCCTCCCACTCCCTTTGTCACCCTTCCCCCCACAACCTCCCCTAATGCCATCCCTTCTATTCGCCATCTTGTGGCACCCATGGACATTATTCTCCTGCCACCTCCACTTCAATGAAAATTTTCTAGCACCACCAGTGGAAAATCCACTTCCAACGTGGCCATTTATAGGAAGACCAACCCCCTTCTAGTCAAGCGATCCAACACCAGCGATGAGGAAGCTTTGAGAAGCAATGAGGATTCCAACGATAATGATGAGTCTAGCAGTGATGCATAGTACATTATCGATAAGGATGGCAACCACAACAATGAGGGAGACCCTCCAGGAAAGCAATTGAGTATTGGTTTTGGGACTCCCATCATTGAGGATCCCTTTACAAAATTTTAGGACAAGTCTATGTTTCAAAATTTTCTCTTTTTGTCAAAGCTTTTTGGAATTTGGTCTCCCGTGTCTATGATTACTATGCTCTTCTTAAAGTTTTTTTGTAAACATTTCAAACTACAACTTGTTAGTATCTATTTTCCCTCTCATAAGGAGGATCTTTCTTACTGTTTTGGTCTATTTTCCCCTATTTGGGAATAATGCTATCTTCTTTTTGTATCTTCCTATTTGCAGGACATATTCATAGTTTTGTACTATTATCTATAACATGATTTTACTTCAATAGATTAGTTTTTGAATTTACAAAAAAAAAAATCAACTAAGTTTTGTAGGAGTCAATTTTGATGATGAGTTTAGGGATTTTCTAATCTTATGCTAATTGTCAGAAAGATGAAATGGCTTGGTCGTGGTTGTAAGTAACTTTGTCTCTAGTTCAAACACTCTTAAATTTGATGATGTTGTTGGTCTTATTCTTAGTGAGGAAATGTGAAGAAAAACCATAGGTGAGACATCAGGAAATGTGTTGACCATGGAGAATAAGGGAAGACAAAGGGAGAGAGGAAAGATCTCGAGTAATCGGAACAATTATAAAAATGGAATATCCATGTCCAAACTGGGAAAGATAGAGTGACAGAACTGTGGTAAGAGAGGACATCTAACGAAAGACTGCATAACTCCAAAGAATAAAGGAGACGGGTAACAAGAGACTACTTAGAAAGATAATGTAGTAGGTGATGTTTTGCAAGATGCTTTGATTCTTGCATTAGATAATACTAGTGATTCATGGGTAGTAGATTTAGGGGCTTCATGTCATGCTACAACCCATAGGACATCATTTCATGGGGGATTTTGGACATGTTTTATTGGGGGATTATGAACCATGTAAAATTGTTGGAATGGGTAAGATACGAATTAAGTTTTAAAATAATGGAAATGAATGGATGCTAAAAGATACAAGGAACATTCCTTCTATGAAAAGAAATCTAATCTCAACAGGGAATTTGGGAGATAGCAATTGTTTGTCTACATTTGGAAAAACATGGTGGAATATCACTAAAGGAGCACCGGTAATAGAAAAAGGAGTCAAGATATGTATTGTATTTATGTCCTCATAATACTCATTATCTATCTCTGTATCTTCCACATAAACATGTACGGAATTGTGGAATCATAGGCTTGTCCACATGAGTGATAAGGGGATGGATATTCTCCATTGAAGGAAATTGCTTCCAAATATGAAGGAGGTAAGTTTGGAATTCTATGAGAATTGTGTTTAGGGAAAACATAATATAGTTAGATTTCTCAGGGTTGGGAAACATAAGAAGAGAGAAAAGTTAGAGCTTGTCTATAGAGATGTATGTGGACCAACTTAGGTACAATATCTTGGTGGATCTGATTATTATGTTACTTTAATTGATTATGCAACTAGAAAAACTTGGGTTTATTGCATCAGATAGAGATCTGATGTGTTTGCTACTTTTAAGAAGTGGAAATCGTTGGTTGAGAATGAGATAGGGAAAATATTGAAGTGTCTCAGATCTAATAATGGAGGTGAATACTACAGCAAGGATTTTTATAGTTATTGTTCATACGATGGGATTCATAGAGAGAAGATAATCCTAGGACAACCAAAATAAAATGGTGTGTTAGAAAGGATGAATAGGATTATCATGGAGCGTGCAGGGTTTCCCTTACAGTTTTGGGCTAATTCTATAGATACTGTTGTTTATTTAATAAATGGAGATCCTTCAAGGACTTTGGATGGTGGCATTCCAGAGGAGGCATGGAAAGGTAAAAAGGTAAACTGCTCATTTAAGAGAACTTTTGGTTGTGAAGAATTTGTCCATATTGATAAAGAAAATAGAACAAAGCTTGATTTTAAATCCAAGTAATGCACCTTTATTGGATACATGGATGATGATTTTAGTAATCTCTTAGGGGATTATGAAAATCACAAACAAATTAGGAGTAGATATGTAGTATTCAATGAAAAGGTTGTGTACAAAGATTAGTTGCAGGGAAAGAAAGAGGAAAAGGAAAACAAAGAGTACATAGTGCTTGAAGAAATCAAAGAAATGAAGTTCCAAAGGTACCAGGAAATCAAGAACAAGATCAGGTACCTCAATATCCTACAAGTGTAAGAAGATATACTAGGTTAAGTACACCCCCTGAACGATTCTCTCATTCACTAAATTATTTATTGATGATTGATTCTGGTTAACCGAAATGTTATGAAGAGGAAATGTAGGTGGAAACTAGAAAGAAGTGGGAGAAAGGAATGAATGAGGAGATGGATTCATTGGTAAGAAGCTAGACTTGGGATTTGGTTGAGTTTTCTATAGGTAAAAGAGCATTGCATAATAGTTTGGTTTACACGTTGAAGGAAGAAGAAGGAGGAAAGAAGCGGTATCAGGATATACTTGTGGTAATGGGTTTTGCACAAATTAATGGTATAGATTTTGATGAAATATTTTCTCCCATTGTTAAAGTGAATCCAATTAGGACTATTTTAAGTCTAGTGGTGGTAGAATATTTGCATCTTGAATAGTTAGATGTAAAAACAACCTTTCTCTTTGGGGATTTGAAGGAATAAATATATATGCACCAGCCATAGATATATGAGGTCAAAGGAAAGGAGAATTTGCTTTGTAGGTTGAAGAAGAGATTGTATGGCTTGAAATAATCTCCAAGAGAATGGTATTTAAAATTTGATAAGTTTATGACAGAACAAGGTTGTAATAGATGTCATTCTGGCCACTATGTTTATTTCAAGAGGATAGATAATAGAATATATATTATGTTTTTATTTTATGTGAATGGAATTATTTTTGAATGGTGTAACATGCATGATATAAATGTTCACAAAAGGAAACTAGATAAATCATTTGCAATGTAGGATTTGGGTGTTACATAGAAAATCCTTAGTATGAGAATAACAAGAGACAGGAAAAATTGCAAATTGATATTATCTCAAGGTGAGTACATAGAAAAGGTGTTGGAGAGATTTAGAATGCAGAATGCAAAACCAGTTAATACACCTTTGTCTAGTCATTTCAAACTAATTAAGGAGATGTGTCCAAAGACACGAGAGGAGAAATAATGCATGTCCAAGGTTCCATATTGATCATCACTTGGAAACTTGATGTATGCCATGGTGTGCACAAGACCATATATTGCACATGTAGTGGGATTTGTGAGCAGGTATATAAACAATCCAGGTGAAGAGCATTGGAAAGAAGTACAATGGATTATCGGGTATTTGAGAGGTACCATTTCTCATTCCTTATGTTTTTGAGGTTCAGACATTGTTCTACAAGGATATGTTGACGTAAATATGGCAGGTGATAAAGACAATAGGAGGATCACCACGGGTTATGATTTTTATATAGGTGGAACAATAGTTAGTTGGATTTTGAAAATGAAAAAGGTTGTTGCATTTTTAACAATGGAAGCAGAGTATGTTGTTGGGGGTAGTAAAGAGATGATTTTGTTGTAGAGGTTCATGGAGGAATTGGTTAAGAAGAAGGAGAATAGAAGGTTGTACAATGACATTTAGAGTACCATTCATATTGTAAGGAACTCATCCTTCCATTCTAAGACTAAACATATATACCTCAAGTACCATTTCATATGATACGTTCTAGAACATGAACTTTTGAAGTTGGAAAAGATACACACTAGCTATAATCCTGAAGACATGTTGACAAAGGTAGTAACCAGAGAGAAGATGAGTTCCTGCTCAGTTTTTGTTGGCCTTCAAGTGTGAAGGTGAAGATGAGAAATTTTCTTGGTACAAGGTTCCAAGTATAATCTAGAAAGTGCAGCAACAGTGGAGTTTTTGTGATAAATTTCAAGGTGGGAGATTGTTGGTTGTGGAGCCTGAACTTCTTGATTTAGAGATTTTGTTTTTCAACCTTATTTGTACCCCATTTTTTACTATACACTCATCCGAGCAGGGGGTGCGATGGACATCGTCCCCCTGTGGGGGTCTAAGGGAAGCCCTTGAAAGAAATTTTTGGGGATTTTTTTTTGCCAAACGTTTATGGGCCCATGGCATTGGGTGACCCGTGGTATTCCCCATGGTAATTCCCCTATAAACAAAAAACATTCCAATATGGTTGTGTATTGTATTGTAGCATTGTAAAATGGTCTCTCTGATTGTGTGAGAGAGACTGTGAAAGAGTGAATAGGAAGTGCTTTGCTTCAGGTTGTATCTGTTTACTTTGATGGATGATATAATCATAAAAGGTATGGAAATTTATGTGTCGATATAGCCCATCTTGGTTGAACCACGTTATATTCGTGTCTCTATTGTAATGTGTAAGTGTGTTTGATATTTCCATATTGTTTACTATTATTTATCTATGACCTAATTTTTCTAACAGCTACCTCTACCTTAAAATGGTAAAAAGGGTACCTCAATCACATTTTCCACCTTTCCATATTCTACCTCTTTTTTATTTTCTTCTACATTCATTTTGTTGTGTATATGTTATATTATTTGCATGTATGGGGGAGGGGAGGTGCGATTTTTAGTGGCCCACTCAAATATCCCTACAACCCCTTCATAGAAATAGGTCGGTAGGATGTTTTCATTCAAAAACTGTTATTAGGCCATTTCCTACGCGAGCACAGCAAGACAAAACTTTTGGTCTAATTTTGGGAATTTTCTAAAAATATGTAATTTAATCTCGATTAAGGGATTGGCATCTATTTTCTAATCTAGATTAACATATTAGGGTATTGGATGTTGCAAAATACCTATATTGTATTGTGAGTTATTCATAATCATAATGAGAAAATAAGAGGTGTTGCTCAAATTTTGCTAGTTTTCCTAGTTAAGGGTATCCAAGGTAAATATCTATGTTTTGTGTGTGAATGTTGTGTAATTGTTACACCTAAAAAATATCACTTTTATTAATCCCCTAAATTTCCTTAGACAAAGAATCTTTTGAAGGATATTTTTACTCAATTATAGGAGGCCATAATCACTGTGTCTTCTAACATAGAGCGTCAACCCTGCCCATGTCTTTCTACTAATGACAAGAAGTGTCACTAACACTTGTTTACTATGAAAAAGGTGTGTTATCCGTCTTTGAATCCTTATTCTATTGGGAAAGGAGGATCATCCCTATTAAAATGGAAAAAATAAGAGATTTTGAGAACCTTGTAGATGAAAGTATTCATGGAGGCTTATCCTAACTGTTTGGAGTAGGTGGAATGTGTACCCCTAACCTCTAGGGATGATCCCTCACCTTCCTAACAAAGAATATAAACCACTTTGGCCCCTATTTGTCCTATATATAAAATCCTCATGGATCATGATGGGAGAGGATCAAGAGAGCACCTTTATGCTACTGGAATAATTACTGGTATAGGAGGAAAAGAGTACAGTCTTGTGAGTGAGATTTGTAGAGTTTGTAGAGCTTGTGATTGTAAGTCAAAAGAAATTGTGAGGAAAAAGCTTCAACATCAAGGCTTTGGCTGTTTTTTTCTATTTCTATTAATACAAATATGTTCCCCTTTCCCATGAATGATTTGTAATTGATTTGAGTTATTCATTTCTTTTCTCCTTGATCATTGGCATAGATCATTGAATTATATTGTTTCTTTCACCTTTGTATCGTGTTCCATACATTCTTTTGAAGGTAAAACTAATCATAAGAGAATTCACAAGGAAAGGATCACCTTCATTGTGAGGTAAGACATATTTAAATTCAAATAGTTTGACAATCTAGGGAGAGGATGCATTGATGTGAGTCTTTCTCTCTAGATATGCCCCATGTAGACTAGGTAAACAATATTTATCCACATTTATTAAGAAATTATGATAACAAAACTGGCGACCATATTGGCGATTGATTAGATCTGAGTTTTTGTTTTTCTTTTGATTACAAGCTCTAAAAAAACTGATTTTCTCATTTAAGGACTTAAGGTGTGAAATTAATCTTACATCAATTCCATTCTACCTAGTTAGGTTAGTCTCTACTCTCAGCAAATTCCTTTTAATCGATTCATTTCTTATTTTGAATGTGTTTTCTCTTTTTTGAGTCTCTAGATTGCCTGACACACTTGGGTCGTTCTGATAGAGCTTCGACCCCTCTTTGATTCCTTTTGTGTGTTTTGATAGAGTGTCGATGATGCCTTTTTCCTAGAGACAAAAAGCTCCATTGATGTTGTTATATAGTGTGAAAAGTGAATCGACCCATTAGGGACACCCTATTTTAGACTTGTTGTATACGTCGAGGTGGGTATTCAACGACCCTTTTGGATTGATTCTGGGGATTTTTTAGCTTGCATTTTAAGCAAAATGAATTGCATTTTTTAATCCTATATTCTGTACTCTCTTTGAATTATATTATCCTTGTATTCAAAGAATATTTTATGTTTCTTGCATTGAATTTTACGTTTTTTTCCTTTCTTGAAACCTCTTGTTCTTTTCTTTGGATTGTATTCATTGAAATTGGAAAATTTGCATTTCATTTTTGTGTGCATGTGTTGAGTTTGTCTTGAGTTCTCTTGTATTGAGATTGGTCTTTTTTTCCTAATATCTCTGTAGTAGAGGAAAATTTATCTTTAGTTTCCTTCATATTCCAAAGAATTTTATTTATTTATTTGAGTCTTCTTTATTAGATTGAAAAATACTTGAAAATTTAAAAAATAATTTGTTCTTGTTTTAGTTAACTTCATATTTTTCTTTTTCTAAATCTTAGTTTTATATAAAAGAAAATAGAAAAAATAATCAAGTTTCATAATATGTAAAGACTCTTTTCTTTAGTTTTTTTATTGGAAACATTAATTAGATATTTTCCTTATTGGAGATCTGTTTTTCATTTTTATTGGAAAGATAGGAAACACAATTCTAGTTTCAGTTTTGGGTGTATGCTATTCAATTTCTGCATTTGGGAAAATAACCTCTTACTCTCTCATAAGTAGGGAATCCATTAAAAGAAAAATTAAATATTTGCATCTCATTCTTTCATGGTTTCTGAGTCAGTCTTCACTACATATTTCCACTTATCCCTTTCAGATAAAAATAAGCACTAGTTAGGTTAAAATTCTTAGCAAGATGTGTGTGATGGGTTAGAGATGTTTTCCAAAATATTTAAGCATAGGAGTTGTCATTTATTTCATGAACTGCATTCTAGAGACTTTGTGGTTCTTCCACGTACTCTTTGATATATTGAAGGACCTTTCACATAATTTTATGGTATATATAAAGGTACTTCACGTACCCATTGGTATATAGGAAGGAACCTTTCATATGGTTTTGCATCAAGAACACTAATATGGATTTGATCTCCCATGTACCTTATGCATTTCGAGAGACACCATTAGGGTACTTGAAACCATTTGAGAAAAACTATTTGGTCATCCTATAGTCGCAATACACTGAGAAAAAAACTCAGGGAGATTACTATGAATGTACCATCTAGGAAGTATGGTATTCAGGAAAGGGTACTGTCCCAATCCTCCTTCTCATGTTTTAGTGTTGGACCTCGCGGTATATAGCGAGTTTTGATGGTTTGGCAATCCTGTGAGGATCCATACTTTTTATCTTCTCCTTTAACATGTTTACTTATTCTTTTAGACTGAGTAGCACTTGTTGCATGTACAATTAAAAGTATTAAAGAGGGAGGTAGTTTTTTTACATAGCTATGGCTATGCTTTCTAGAACTACCAAAAAATAGACCGCTTCTCAAGTGGGGCTTTTTTTTATTCCTTCATTTGGAAATGTTGGTCCTCCTCTCAAGGCTACATTAAGTATTCTTGGATTGACTATAGGATTACCTATATAGTTATTCACTATTCCATTTATCCCAAGTGCATCAATTTTTCAAATCCCAAATATCCTTTACAAGAGCATCAACATCATGTTTATCTTTCACCTTCTTCGCCGGATTGTCTTCTTTCCTTTCTTGTTCTTCGCTTGTCGAAAGTTGTGATGCTAGTAATAAGGAGGATAAGAAGAAAAATCAAAGGAAGATTAACAAGAAGAAATACAAATAAAAAACCAAATCTCAACTAACTATTCCTCACAGTGTTGAGAGTGTTGATCTTCCCATGAAAACACCTCGTAAGCCTAAGTTCCCTTGCAATATTTTCAAGGGTGACCATCTTCTTAAGGATTTTCATGGTCTATCCCAAGTTTTAGAAGTGTGGTCTGAGGCTTCCCAACAACCAATGTCACCATCCTTTGGTTTTCATATTGATGATACCACCTTAACTAGCGACTCTGTGGTTAAGAGTATGAAAGGAAAAGTTAGAATTCCTTGCTTTCTATGTAAGTCCATACACCTTACTTACCTTTGTCCTCACATGGATGAAGCTTCAAATTTGTTGGAATATATTATTGTTCCTCAAGAACATCTTGCAATAGGTTGCCATAAGTTATCCCTTGACCTCCCATTAGTTGATAAAGTGTTCAATCTAGTTCCATCCTCGGTCGATCCCACTCTTTCTTTAGAGAGAGAAGAAAAGGCAGTTCATCCCACTTTTCCTTTGAAGAGTGAAGTTAAAGTGGTCGAGTAGATTTCATATCCACCCGATCCCACTCTTTCATCCTAGATTGTTAAGGATGAAGTAGTCACTTTGACACAATATTCATCTCATCTTCTAGTTGAGAGTGAACTGAAACCCATTGAATTTTTCATGGGCAGTTCAGATTGTTCTATGCAAGGGGAAATCATGTTTGTTTCAACATAACCCTCTCCAAGTACTGAGTTTATTTCCTTTGATTGAATATGAAAACATATCATCTTCATTCGATTGTTCCTTTCCAGATATATATGTGATTTACTGCTAAGATCATACTCCACACTATTGTTGATGAAGGGGCTTCTATTAGTATTCTATCCTCAACTACATGGAAAGATATAGGTTCTCCTTAGCTTTTCCCACCATGAATCAGATATTGGATTTTAATAGAATAACTACCACACCTTTAGGGATCCTTCCTTATTTTCCTATCAACTTAAAAGGGAAAAATGTCTGCATTGATGTTATGGTAGTCCAAGCTCCCTTAGATTTTAATTTGCTCCTTGGACGAGATTATGTTTATACCACGAAAGTTGTAGTGTAATTTTTTTTTAGAGTGATGCATATTCCCCATGATGGGAAAACTTTGACCATTGATAAACATTCCTTTTTCAAACTTAATCATCATACAAATCCTAGTCGTCAGACTTCCCTGATTGTCTCGCATGTTCTTGTGGTTCCTTCCCTTTCATTTGTCATGTCTCTCAACTCTGGGAATCATTCTAGAGTTCATTCATTTATAAACTAATGGCTTCTTCCCATCATGGGGAAGTTTGAGGGGCATGTCTCTAGTCTCTGTACATCATAATAGTGTTAATATGCTAGCTTCTTATGTAAAGGGGGCAACCTACCAACCTTTGGACATCATGTTGGATAAAACCAAGGGAAAGCATAGTTCCTATTTTGGGTCAAGATCATTAAAAAATGAAACATATGTCTTTGAGCATAGTTTATTTATGGTTGAAATCTTATTAAAAAAATAAAACCTCCTTTGAGCATAGTTTTATTCCTTTTCAATATCATAAAAAATGAATTGGGATACCTCAAGAATAGTTATTTTTTGTTTCAATCTTGTGTAAAAATAAAATAGGTCCTCACAAGCATAATTCTTTCTAGTTTCAAGATTATGTAAAAATGAAATAGGTCCTTATGAGAAAAGTTTATTTTCCATGTCAAGATCGTTAAAAATGAAATGAATCCTTCCACTATGTCAAGTATTTTAGTAGACTAAATACCGAACCTTCATTTCATTTACTTATGTCACTTTATCCTCTCTCTTCCTGTGCCTCTTGTGAACCTTTTCCTAAGAGTAACCTAGGATTTAGTTGGATGAAGAGAAGAGTAAGTAGACAAAAAAAATATTGGGTGAATGAATCCAACCTTTTTGCATTATGTTGGAGTTAAGCTACTTGAAAGTTATACTAGTGGCAAGTACCGACCATTGGACATCATGTTGGGAAAACACCCATTTATAGGACTTATTTTGAGCATACTTTCTTTTTTGTTTCGAGCTCGCTAAACCATGGAATGGCATATTGAGCATAGTTCGTATTATGTCTCAAGCTCATTAAAAAATGAAGCATATACCCTGAGAATTCTTCCAACCGATCTTCGAGCTTGTTAAAAATAGTAAGATGGTGTTGAGATTACTTTTCATTTTTTGTGCTCTAGTTAAAACATAAAAGTAGCTTGATCTTAGTTTATTGCTTATTCATGCTTAAATATTTTGTTTGGTAGTTTCATGGTCATCGAATATCTTTCATTGAGAGAACAAATAGATGACACCTCTTCTCTTTAAGGACAGAGATCCCTTGACACTCTTTCCCCTTTTGGGGAGTGCGTCAGTGCACCTCCCAAAAGGGAGAAGAGCATTGCCTAGGGAGCGCTCTTTGCCTTTGAAAAATCATCCTGAAAACCATAAAAAACATGATGAAAATCAAAACTCAACCATCAAGATGAAAAGAAGGATGAGGGCTCTTACCTGGATCGAAATGTTTTTCTAATGGATGTCTGGAGCTCTCGGAATCCTTGTTGCAAAATCACCTCTCCAACACTAGTTTTCACCAAAACTCCTATGGTAAAAAAAATGGTAAATACTTTTTACTATTTCACCTTTTTATATCATTTTTTGATTTTTTAATAGAAAATATTATTTAAAATAGTTAAATATTATTCGTTTTTACCATATTTCTCTATAGTTTCAATTGTGAAAACGTTCTAATAATATTTTTGAGGATTCTAGGACCTTATTGGACGGTTTTTAGCTATGACAGAGTCTCTTTTTAAATTTTTATTCTCTTTGTCGAATTGTAAAAGGTTTCAAGCACCTATTATACCGTAGTCGTGCTCCATAAAAATTCAGAGAGAAGGTATTGAGTATACTTTTATCATGTTTTCAGACTTATAAAACTTAAGAGTGAAAAATGAACCCCCTTGAGTTGTATTTAATCTTTTTTTAGACTCCCTAAATAAGAAAAGATCGCTAAGAAAACTTGATTGTTTCATGCTTCTAAAAGTATTTGAAAGGTCATCTATCCGGTAACAGTTTACCCCTTTTTGGGGCCATTTAGAATCATTTTCAAAAAATGTACACTCTATTTCATTGCGCCTAGAAGATTTATCCTAGGTATTGGTTTATACCTTTTCAGACCTTGGGGATGAAATTTATGAAAAAGTTGACTTTGGAGTCTTTTTAGTCATTTTAGACTCTCTAAATGTGAAACAACAACTGATTTTGATTTCATTGGACTAGTAAAACTAAGCGATGAAGGGCCCTTTTCTAGGAATGAATCCCTCCTTTCTGAGGTTCATAAACACATGAGGTTGGACTCATTATTTGATGAGCTAAATTGAGCACTTGTTACCCTTTTGAAGCTCATTAAAAAGAAAATAGGTACTCATCTATCATGATGAGGAAATTAAGAGAATGGGAGACAGTTTTCATTTGTATTAATGGCAGCTCATAATCAAACTTGTACATGGCATGTGTATGCATTCTATTCAAATAGTTGGGTATTTAGCTTGTCATCAAGTCGATCAACTTTCATGAGTCATTTCACTCCTTTAATTCAATTCAAAGAATGCATCGTCCTTCCTTTGCATTATTTCTAGTCTCTGGCTTGTTAAGTTAATGCTTCCAACATACTTTTCATGTCGTTCAATGTTCAATGGGAGTAGTTATCAGAGGCTACCTCGGCAGTTACCTTACCTTCCCTCAAGTCGGTTATATTTGAGTCAATCCCAGGGTTGTTCCATATTAGAATCACTTAAAAATCACTTGTGTTCCAAGTTTTGTGTCAATGATGGGGGCACTAATACATAATATAAAAATTGCAATGATTTTTTGTTGATATTTCCACGTTTCATTGTCTCAATTGCGACAATAATGGTTGCGATGTTTTATGGAACTTATTTTGTGGATATAACAATGAACTTTATAAGCCATCGATATAGAGATGAAAACTAGTAGCCACATGTCTTCTATATGGTGGCCTTGAAATTGATTTTTTTAATTCATTTTCTACGTTTCATCGCTCTATCGACAAATTTTTTGTCCCTACAACGACGAAAATATGGCCAAAACCTGATAGGAAAATTTTTGTTTCAACGCAAAACCATGGAACACTTTTGATGAACGCTTGTCTCTCTATCGACAAATTCTTGAATTTTAACATAAATTTCTTCCATGCAAAATTGTGGAAAACCAATCTCTATCGACTAAATCTACAAGTTGAAATTTTTCCATGAAACTTTGTCGCTATAGAGACGGTATTCATGGAAATCCACCTCGATTTTCAACGGTTTTGGAATACCCATGACGAAATTTCATCATGTTGGAATATAATCCGTCGGGATTATATTTTGTAAATAAATAAAGAAAACTGAATAGTTATGTAGGAAGCCGAAAAGGCTGGGCGGAAGGTGAAACACAACCGTCATATGAATTGTATAAATATATGCATTAGCAAGGGAATCAAATTGAATCGGGAGTTATAATACCTATCAGTGGTATCAGAGTGTTGTCATAACTCCTGGTTGCATTCGAGTCCATTGCCAAACCTCCATTCTACCCTTTGTCAATTTTTTTCTCCTGCCAGTCTGCTCTTTCAGGCTACCTGCTCAGTCAGTCTGCCAGTCGCATGCATTGTATGCATTATTTTCTTGGAGACCTGCCTAACCATAATTTGTAACCATGCTCTCTCTTCTTATCGTTCCATTCATCATTTTGATGTGGGTGCTGCTTGTTATGTGGTGAGAATCGTGGAGATCTCTGAGTTTATATCTGCATTGAATATATGCTTTGAGGTATGCTTGCTACTAGAGTTATTCCACCTGATGAATTCCCTCTACATGAAGACTACGCCACTCTGCGTGATCTCTGCTGTGTTGAAGAATCTGGAAGTGTAACCCAAAATTTACCCTAGACTACTGCTGCTTGCGTTGGGGATTTTGTAGATTTCTCTGTGGCGTGGAGGTGAGATGCCCTCCTTGATGACCCGTTGAACGATGGAGGATTGATGTTATCAGCAATACTAGCGTTGGAGAAATAATACTATGAAGACTGATCATTGGAGACTGCATAAACCCTAATTCTTGTGCGTGGAGTCTTTCTGGAAATGTTTGCAAATATTTTCATTCCCGAAATATCACAACCCTAGAATACAAAGGTCCTGTGTGAAGAAAAACAAGCATATTATAACTATTCAGAATTCAGTCCTATGGGTTGCCTCTCACGTCTATCTCGCTTGGTTCTCCCCAATTGTTCTACTTGGCCTGGCGTCGATTCTGCTCTCTTGGATTTGAGAGAAATGAGAGAACTCTTTTGATGCTGCGATTTTATGAAGAGACTGTGGCTGTGCCTTTGGCTTCTACATGTTTGTGGAGGAGAGGTGGACCGCATGGAGATTGAAGTCTTCTTGTTGAAGACTGGTGCGTCCTCTCTAGGGTGGAAACCCTAGTTTTATGAGTGAACATGTTAAATATTGCGTTGAAGACAGCGTTGGTGTGGCTGCGTTGAAGACTGAACCCGTGGAGCTTCCTGCGTGGAGCTACCTGTGGAACATTGTTGATGATCAAGTTGATGGAACTGCCTACGTGAAGACCGATCTCAGTATTCAGAATTTGTTGAATATTGATGACTGATATATCATATATTGAGTTGTGACCACTGCATGTGAAGATTGTTTTGAATATTGATACTGTGAAGATTGTTATGAATAGTGTGACTGTGTTGTATGAGCTACGATTTTCATATGAAGATTGTTCCATTGTTGGTGTTGTCTGCATAGAAGCACCACTGCTACGAGATACCTTGTCCCGTCATTTCATCTTGGGTGCTGCTACAACTCTATGACTAGTGTTGGAACTGTCCCAATTATGTGCTATCATGCTATCATTGATGACTATCGTTGAAGAATCCAAACGCTTTGTGTTGAAGCTAGTTGGTTAAGCTTGTCAGTAAATCTCATTGGAATACTGTTGGAGCCGCGACCTCTCATCTCACTGCTGTGACTTGGAAGACTCCATTCAAGAGCGTGGAGGTATATGCATCTTGTATGAGTTCATGCTTTGTCATTATTGAGGTCTCACTACTGCGATCTCAAGAGCTCCAAACCATTGTTGCGACTATGTAAAAGTGTTGAGAACTCATTTGTGTGAGTGCTACTACAAGTCTGTTACAAGAGACTTTGTTGTTGTATTATTGTGAAGATTTTAAGTGTAATATTTATATAATAACACTCTAGAACAAATGATATAGAGCAGTTGAGGTAGATCATCAATGATATAGAGCTATTGAATTATTTTTAAGCTACAAAATTATTTGTATAGGTTGCAGAATCATATTGTAATTTGTAAAGGAGCAAGAATCTAAACCTACATCCCATATCTTTTTCAAGTATTTTGTAAGTTGCAGATTCCATAGTGAAGATGCACTCTTTGGCATCTGTAGTTGGTGTCACTCTCTCTGGCAAAGAGAGAGGCAGAGGAAGAAGAAAATTCAAAGGCAGAGGACGCAGAAACAACTCCAGTAAAAGATCAGATTTGCAGTGCAAGCGTTGTGGAAATACTGGACACACATCAGATCAGTGTTGGGCTTCGTGGGACTCCATCAAAGATAGACATAAACAGAAGAAAGATGACAATAGAAATCAAGATGCTAGTAAATCTTCTGATTCTGATCATTGTATTGTTGCACATTGTAATCTTGGAATTAATGAAATGACTTCACTTTCATCTTACATATATTGTTGGCTGCTTGATACTGGTGAAACATCACACATGAATTTTAGAAAATACTGTTTTGAAGAACTTAATGAAACAATAAATGGCATAGTGTACTTTGCAGATAAGTCAAGTCTCAAACCAAAGGGAATGGGCACCATTTGGCTGAAGTTTCCTGGATTCCCTGATTTCTTGTTGAAGAATGTTCTTTATCTTCCAGAGTTGCAGAGAAGCCTGCTGTCCTTGGTGGAGATTCGACAGTGAGGCCATTCCATCCACATGTTTGATGGAATCGTAGAAATAAGAAAGTCCTCTGACAACCAAGTCATCATGACTGGATATGAAGATGGGAAGCTGCTGAAGCTAAAAGGTTCATCTGCAAGAGTTCAGAACTATGCCTACCTCTCTCAACATAGAGAAGGTAATTTGTCATCTAGTTCATTATGGCATGCAAGATTTGGTCATCTAAATTATAACAGTTTTTGTTTTTTGAGAAAGAATGGTGTATTTGGTTTTCCCACCATTCCCAAAGAGAAGAACAAATGTGATGCATGTATATTAGGGAAACATAGTAAGCTGACATTCTATGAATCTAATTTCAGAGCAAGTAGGAAATTAGAATTAGTGCATTCTGATTTATGTGGCCCAATGCCCACTCCTTCTGCAAATGGGAATAAGTATTTTATGACATTTGTTGATGACTACTCAAGAATGTGCTGGATTTACTATTTAAAGACAAAACCAGAAGCATTTCAAACATTCAAATACTTTCATGCATTGATAGAAAAACAAGCACAATAAAAAATTGGTACACTTCGTACTGATAATGGGAAAGAATACACTTCAAATGATTTTGAAGATTATCTTCACCAACATGGAATTGCACATCAGAATACATTTCCCTATAATCCTCAACAAAACGGAGTAGCAAAAAGAATGAACAGAACCATAATGAATATGGTTCGCTCAATGATGTTTTTCATGAATGTAAAACTAATGTTTTGGGGTGATGCAGTAAAATGTGCAGCCTATTTGAGAAACAGAAGTCCCTCAAATGCTCTTGATAACAAGACTCCACATGAAATGTGGTTTGGCCATCTCCCTTCAGTCAGGCATCTCAGAGTTTTTGGTTCCACCTGTTATGCCTTGATTCCAAAGGAGCAAAGAAACAAGCTTGGTGCTCGAAGCAGAAAATGCATTTTCCCAGGGTACGAAGAATACTCCAAAGCATACCATCTGTATGATGAGGTAAACAAGAAGTTTGTTATTTCCAGAGATGTCATTTTTATTGAAACTAATAAAAATGACCAGTCCATTGAGAGACATCTTGATCATTTGGAAAAATATCCTCATCCAAAGACATATTCTGAAAATGAATATGAAATTCCAAACCTTGAAGGGGGGATTCCTATTCTGGATCAACCTTTGGAATTTCCATATGAAGCACCAACTCCCCCGCATGAACAAGTTCCTGCTACTTCACCTGATCAAGAGGTTCAACTGGATGATGTGATTGAGAGAATTGAAAGACTCTCAATCAATTATGAAGCACCACTAGCTGATCAACCAGGACCATCACGGAAGATTCCCAAATGGGCCACAAAGACACTTGAAAGTGTCCATCCAGATGAAGTTGGAAAGACGGGAACAAGAAGTTCGAAAAGACATGGAGGAGAAGCAGATAATTCAGGTGATGACATGGATGTATCATTTGATTGTGAATTTAATTTATCTGCTAACTTTGAACCAACTTCCTTTGAAGAAGCTTCTACTCGAGTTGAGTGGAAAGAAGCTATGTAGAATGAGTATGATGCACTCATGAAGAATGGAACTTGGAAGCTATTTGACCCTCCAGTTGGAACCAAACCAATTAGCTGCAAGTAGGTGTACAAGAACAAATACAGATCAGATGGCTCACTTGACAAGCACAAAGCGAGGCTTGTAGCAAAAGGCTATGCACAGAAGGAAGGAATTGACTATGAAGAAAAATTCTCTCCTACAGCAAAATGGGCTACCATCCGTACCTTACTCTCTTTAGCTGCTCAGAAAGGGTGGAAAGTTCATCAGATGGATGTGAAGACTGCTTTCTTGAATGGAGACTTGAAAGAGAATGTCTTCATGTCTCAACGAGAAGGATTTGTTGTGAAAGGAAAAGAACAAAAGGTATGCAAGCTTGTCAAATCCTTGTATGGCCTAAAACAAGCACCTCACGCATGGTATGAAAAGTTAACCAAGCATATTTTGAAGTTAAATTTCAAACATTTTGATCTTGATGATGCAACACTATTTATAAAGAAAGTAGGAAGATCATTTGTGTATCTTGTGGTGTATGTAGATGATCTTTTGATGACAGGGAACAATGAGAGCTATATAGCATCCATAAAGAAAGATTTGAAAAATATCTTTGAAATGACAGATATGGGACATCTCCACTATTACTTAGGAATTGAAGTCACTCAACATCCTAAGTACATATTCCTATCTCAGAAAAAATATGTTGGAGAACTACTAAACAAATTTTGCATGACAGAATGCAACCCTATCTCTACTCCAATGGAACATAAAATGAAGCTCACATCAAGTGAAGGAAAAGAATTTGAGGATGCGACCAAGTATCGACAACTTGTAGGAAGCCTTATCTACCTTACAACAAATAGACCAGATATTTCTTATGTTGTTGGCATAATTTCAAGGTTCATGCATAAACCTTGTGAAGGACACTAGTCAGCTGCAAAACGAGTTCTAAGATACTTGAAGGGGACTCAAGACGTTGGACTCAAGTACTCTAAAGTGGATGACTTCAAACTTATTGGGTACTCAGACTCAGATTTTGATGGTGATAAGGAGATAGGAGTATCAACTTCTGGATACACTATGAGTCTTGGATCAGCAGCTGTCTCATGGAGATCATGCAAACAGTCAGTTCCGGCAGATTCAAGAACAGAAGCAGAATATGTGGCTGCAGCTGAAGCAACGAAAGAAATAGTATGGCTCAGGAAGATACTTGAATATTTACAAGAAAAAAAAGATAGCTCCACTCCATTATTGATCGACAATACTTATGCAATCAAGCTGGCCAAGAATCCTAGATTCCATGATCGAACCAAACACATCAACACAAAGTATCATTTGATTTGACATCATGTACAGGCCAAGACAATCCATCTTTGACATTGGTCCACAAATGATCAAACTGCAGACATCTTCACCAAAGCGCTTGGACGAGAAAAGTTTGAAAGATTTAGAAACATGCTCGGACTTACAAACACCCCTTCGGATTAAGAGGGGGATTGTTGGAATATAATCCGTCAGGATTATATTTTGTAAATAAATAAAGAAAACTGAATAGTTATGTAGGAAGCCGAAAAGGCTGGGCGGAAGGTGAAACACAATCGTCATATGAATTGTATAAATATATGCATTAGCAAGGGAATAAAATTGAATTGGGAGTTATAATACCTATCACATCGATATTG
The DNA here is from genome assembly GCA_001517045.1 of Pseudotsuga menziesii. Taxonomy (NCBI): domain Eukaryota; kingdom Viridiplantae; phylum Streptophyta; class Pinopsida; order Pinales; family Pinaceae; genus Pseudotsuga; species Pseudotsuga menziesii. Next base: position 23,338 of record LPNX010760076.1, on the reverse strand, counting down.
CGACGAAACTTGGAGGTTTCAAAAAAATTTAAAAAAACCGTGGAAAGGCACCTTCCTTTCCACGGTTTTGGTTCTTCAATAAGTGCTTGTGAAAAAATACATACTATATTTTAAAGACAAAGAAATGGATAAAATATAACACAGGAAATGTGATTTATAGAAAAGAAATATATCGGGAAAGTAAGATATGGGAAAAAACATATTGAAGTAAAAGGGAAAAAAATAAATGGGAAGTTCAAGGGGGGAGGTCAAAAAGTGTTAACTGACTCTAAAAAGTAAGGCATAATGATTTAAAAAGTGGCTAAAAGTACCCAAAGTGGCCCTAAGCACCCTAATTATTGCCTCAAAAGCTAATTTCCCATTAGGATGCACAAATTCATAATAATTGACTAAAATACATAATTAGAGGCTAAAGTGGCACCTCTTAGAGAAGATTCTATGACAAGGTAGGAGGGTACATCTATAAATATACCATCGATAAAATACATTGTAAGCACCACAGGGATCATATAAACATTAATTAAATTATATGTTAGGAACCACTAAGAGTTGATTTCTATGATAAGGTAAGGGGGTACATATATAAAAAAATACCATCGATAAAAGGCGTAGGCACCACTGGGCTCATATCAACTTATTGTGATACGAAATTAGGTTAATCCCACTGGGGCTTAAAGATACCACAAGGGCTTGGAAGGATTGCCACAGATCTTGGAAGAAGCCCACGTAGGCCTGTAGATACCTATAAGAGCTTAAAGAAGCCCACAAGTCAGAAGTAAAGGAAGCCCATGTTTTGAAGATGAAGGGAGCCTGACCTTTGAATACTGAGGAACCCCGTAGGTGTAAATGAAGCTAGAGAAGGTGAAGCCCATAATTTCTGGAAGAGATGAAAATGAAAAACTGATCCTCCTTTTTCAACCAGCTCAAGCATGGCCAAAAGAGGTCAAAGTTAGTACCAAATATGTCCAAAAGAAAAAAAAAGTCCCTTGAACACATGATAGGAAAGAGACATGTTAATAATAAAAAAAATTGACAACTTATTTCTATTCTTTTACTATGCATGATCTCATATAACAAAAAATTCATCATATATCACCTTTTGGTATTGATTAGAAGCAGGTTGCACAGTTGAGCATGCAATTTGTATTTTAGAAACCATATCATAATTGCCTTGGAGGTGTCCTCGTGAAATATCATCACTTTATCTAGTACATGTGAAGAGATACTAGTGATAATTCATCATACTACAAAAAACATAAGGTGCATTGAATTGGTCTTTATTGAAAAATAAATAAATAATAAAAAAATAACTCAACCCCTAGGGAAAAAGAGTATTTGTTCACCTAGAAAATATGTGTAGGAACTTTGTAGTGCCAATTGGTGGTAAGTTGTTTTGATGTTGCTCATTATTGGAAGAGGTGAATATGAAAAGTTCATCCTTCTTATGCAACCACCTCAAGCATGGCCAAAATTGGTCAAGTTAGTATCAAATATGACCATAAGATAAAAGCAGTCCCATAAGAACATGATGGGAAAGAGACATGTTAGTCAACAAAAAATTGACAACTTATTTCTATTCTATTACTAGGAATGATCTCATGTAGCAAAAAATTCATCATAAATTACCTTTTGGAACTGAGAAGTAGGTTGCGCAGTTGAGCATGCAATTTGTAGTAAAGAAACCATATCATAATTTCCTTTGAGACACTCCTCATGTAACAACATCACTTTATCTGATACCTTTGAAGATCTAGACATATCAATTTATGGTCCAGATATGTGCCATACAACAACTAAAATTTTATCATCACAGTAATCAAAACGTGTAAAATAGTGCAACCAATAACCAATGTTAATCATTTAAAATGTCATTTAGCATATGATTTCTAGATCTGTGTATGTGACAGAATAGATATAAAATACTAACTTAATGAAAATATAGTGCCAAACTAACCATAATGTTATTATCATTCACTCGATCCTATATGTAATCTATGAAATATAAATCATCAAGTCCCTTACCATCATCCAGCTCTCAATAGCAATAATTAGTACTAAGAACATACAAAAAAATATTCGGTAAAATAATGTCAAAATTATATCACTGTGCATTCAGAGATGCAAGGTTCCAGATCTTAGTAAAAAATCAGACTTACATTTACCCAGAAAACTAATGCGAATGGGGAAGAAAACTAATCAAATCAATACGATATATTTTAGAAAATACACCACCATATAAATAGTTTGAAATACTAACTTGTTTTCTGTTTTGAGTGTGTAGAGAAGGCAGCTAGGGAATACGAGGTCTACAATAAATATTGTAGACATGTGTTTGATAAAGGAGAGGGCTCGGATTGTGGGAGTAACGGGTCTGCATTTTTATGGTTTTACACAAAAATTCCTTTTTAGGGATTTATTTTTTGATAAAATAAAAGTTACAAAAACACATAAAAATTAAGTCTAAAGCCAAAGAGAAACAAAAATAACCTAAGAATAATATTTACAAGCATACAACTCATAAAATTTAGTTTTGAAAGATAGATGAACAATTAGGGTTTGAAAAATTAAAATTTATTAACCTAGGGTTTCATCATGCTGAAATTATAAGAAGATGGGTCGAAAAAAGCCTAATATATTCTACATGATTTTTCTTCTATTTTTCTACATTACTAAGAAGCATTTTTGTTCTATGTAGAAGGTTGTTTCCTAGTATGGATGATAGTCTAAAAGTAGTTATTTACTATTGGTTGTATCTCTTGTATCTTAATAGAATGGAATATAATTTAAGGATAAAGACAAACACATTAAGGATAAAGAACATGTCAAAACCCTTACCTTGTCATTGTCCTTTCTCTAGATCCATTCACCCATACAACTTGATAAGAGTTGTCCACGACATGCATTTCCATCACCAAGACCTGCATAAATCATTAAAGATAGAATTTTTATATGAGTAAATAATATATAAGCAAATACACAATCATTTAAATCCTACTACAAAGTCCTGTAGAAATCAATGAACCGTGAAATGTTAAATTTATTAACATTTTTTTAAGAAATAGACATGCATTAAAAAATTTACAACCATCTTTAATACATAGTAATAAAAGAGTATTTATACCTTATTGAGCTCCTCTTTGTTTTGGGAACAGTTTTATTTATCTACTCAACAGGGCCAACCACATGAAGGTGGAAGCTCATATGGCCCCTCCCCCCCTCACATCGCTCTCAATTCCCCATACCCAATAAATGATGTTGTTTACATAGAAAACATATAAACATTCATGCATAACTAGGCTAGTATTCAAAACATAAAAACATTGAATCATAATGAGGTAATTCATATAAACAATGTTTTAGACTAACCACATCAATATACATCCAAATACAAGTCATGAATCTATACATCTACTTTTTCTTTGATTTCTGATTTTTTGCATTGTAATAATTGATTATAATTGGGATATTATCATCATCATTTGGTGGAATATATACAAATCCATGTCCTTCTAGTGTTTGTGTTTCCATGCCCTCATGCATCATACTTCTTGTATGTCGCTGAGTAGGGCATGGAGGCAGTTTTGAAGGGGCGTGAACTGCAACAATGAAAATGGGCATATCAATATGTTGAAATATTATTGAAATTAATAGTTCATCATTTTTATTAAAATTACAATATTACTCTTTACCTATATATGTAGTCATGATAGCTGGTGTGTTAATTGTTTCTCTACTTGTTAATTCCTCTTGTGGTTCACCCTCTCGAGATTCACAGTATTCCATTGAAAGAAGAGAATTTATAAGTATACGTCAGAAAATAAATATCTATAATTACAGTAGATATTTCTATTTCCAATTCACACATACCAGAATGGCCACTCTGCTCCCCACTATCATGGGAGATGCACACCCAAACATCAGTTGGTACGTGCTTAGTACCGTTGGATTCACTCCTACAATTTCACTATTTCTTAAAAGAAAACATAAATATTTAGTTATGGGTGATATAATCAAAACTAAATAGACTTTAATAGTATATTGCAATGATTTCCTTATTCATTTTATTTACCTGCATTTGCATCATTGGGGAGATTGGAGTCTGCCCCAAGATTTTTTGATGTTCAATGACACTTTTAAAACAATACTTGAAACTAAGCTTCAGGTCTTCCTCAATGGTAGCATCTTGGAATGTATTTCCCTGTAATGCATAACGCATAAAATTTCAAGTATCAAAAACAGATATTTGTTTGCTACTTTCAAATAAATATTCCCCATAGTTAATCATTTAATTCTTACGATTCGGGCTCTTAGTTTTCTATAGCCACCATATCCTAGTCTATGTTGCCCGTGATTTTCCACTCTAGCCTTGGTTTCTTTAGAGGTGTCTGGTAGCCTATATTCTTGCTTAAAACAAAAAGGAAAAAAATAAATGAGCATATTTCACTAAAAAGATTATATGTGTTGTACCTTGATTTTCCAGGTCATGGTTGTTTTCCCTATCTTTTTATCAAGTTCTCCTTTCCATCCTCTAGGAGTTCCTTCCACTCTTTCTCTGGAACCATGTGAGGGAGCTCATGCTTGAGGTCAAGTTGCAATTTATTCCTATATTGGGCCCTAGTATAATTTAAATTCTCCCCGGCTAACTTTGCAACCACTTTCTTGTTGAATGTATTGCCGAACAATTTTACCATGTGGTCTATCAATACATATCTCTTTGCAATATATTGGCTATTCCACTGTGTGTGAATGGTGGGGCCAAATAATTCCAATGGTTTATCATTCAAGTTCCTGTAGAAAACATTGTTTCCTGCAGAAACGTGTAATCCATTAATTTATAATAATTTCAGCGTATGTCCATTTCAATTTCATAATTAAAATGAATAAATTAAATAATAAATACCTACAATCTTTTGAATCTTGATTAGAACATAAGCATCATCCACCAGAAAGGTGAGATCTAGTGATCCGATTCTTTTAACTCGTGTTTCTCTAGGAAAAATTTCCTAGTCATCTACAGTAGGTTCATCTCTAGAGTCATGTGGAGTCCTAGTTTCCTTCTCATCATGCTTTGGAATGTCATGCTAATTAAAATTGGTGCCCTCATAAATGGATTCGAGGCCAACCGAAGGAGTGTCAAAAATCCTCATTGGTACATTGCTTTGTCGGCGTTGTTACTGCATTGGAGCATCACTGCTACCTATACTTATCTTGGCAGTTTCTATAGTCATGAGTTGTAAAAATCCTACAAATGAATAACTTTATTTTATCAGATCACTTGGAAAAATAGAAAACATAATATTAGATATGAAATCATGTCATAGCTTAAAAAAATATGTGAAGATTCCACTTACCCCATAAGATTTTATTTGTTCTTTCAGCTCTTCAATCCTTGCCCTGATCTCCTATGTCACGGGCCTTATGCAAGCCAAGGAAATCATTTCTATGTTTTCCTTTTTTAGGGCCTTCTTTATAGTATCCATAGGGTGTATGGAATAGTAAATTTCATCCTCAATCTCCTCATCACCAACATCAACTGCACTGGACTAAATTCATCAAATAATAAAATTAAGCAAAATAATTTTAACATCATTCAAACATTGTTATTGTAATGAAATTTAGTTACTATTAAGAACTAGCACTTACCTTATGCAGTGTTGTGGTCGGTGACTTCCCATGATCACTCCGTACTGATCTACTTCTAGTGGGTGTGATGAGCCTCATTTTGTTATCATTTTTGGCATTAAAATAACACATTTAAATGCATATTTTATTATCTTTCATGTATTTTATGTCATACAAATCATTATTCAGCACAAGGTAAGAACAAATCTAATGTTTATTCAACCTCAGTTATTAATATTATTTTTATGATTTTATTAACTCAAATCTATATTATTTAAAGAATATTCAATATATTAATTAATATGTGTATTTGTTTGTAGGTTATGTAGTATGATTGGGTGGATTTATAAATAAAATGCATTCATATTGCCTTTTAGCCCTATCTGTGCAACCGCTATCCAGCTTGTCTTCTAGCTCACCTTCTATCTTTTCTCCCAGCTTGTTAATCAGGCTACGCGCTGTCCATAACCTATTTCAGGAATCTAATATTGAAACAGTTTTGCAAACGACATGCTACCCACATGTTTGATGATTGAAGAGGATCTCAGCCTAATATCGCCATCATGCTTCTTATCATCCATGCGTTTCGAGGATGGAACATCTCCAGTATAGAAGGATCAGTCGTGGCCTCCTCTGCTTAAATGTCGAATTGCTACTAGTTTGCATGCTTTGGAGAATGGAACGACTTGCGTTCTGGAAGCCCACTGTGTGCTCTCCTCCATTTGAAATCACACCATTAGTTGCGCTAAGGAAGGAGTCGCATTCCACATCATACATGCTGATGAAGGACCTGTGTTTTGGAAGACCCATCATGTACATCTCCTATGACTAACAACACACCACCAGTCACACTAAAGGAGGAGTAGTTACACCACCACGATGCCCTGCTCACATTGAAGAAAATCCTGCATGCCACGTTCACATTGCAGAATCAGACTTATGCCAAAGAAGGGATATGCCTATGCGTTGGATTGAGATTTGTTATTTCCTTTTATGATTGACTAAATTTACAAGAGCAGTCGACTAGTAAAGGGTCGACTTGCTCAATCTCTTGAAACAATGTGTATATAAACACCTCCATGTAGAGAGATAGGGGATTGATCAATCCATTAGATAGGTAGTTAGTCTATTTTGAGAGAAGAAGATTGTAACTTTGTTCCTTCTTTTTAATAGAAGCTCTACACCATGTTTTTTATGACTATGTGTGAAAGTATTCTCCAGGAATTACTTGTGATTGCTGAGAGGGCCCCTCGAAATTTCATGGTTTCTTTTTCTGTATGATTTTTTGTTATCTCTTCATCATAGATAAGTAGTTTTATTTCTAATTTGTTTATATTTGTTTTCCTGCTCTATGTAAACTATGTTTATTGTAGTTAATGTAGTTTTCATTATGCTGTTAATGTATTATTTGTTTATAGAATTAAAATGACTAGTCACGTGTAGTATGTTTTCATTTTTCCTTTCAGTTAAATGCTTAATGTTATATTCACAAATAGATAAAATTTAGTTATTCTTAGGTCTGATTCATAGTTAGAGATTAGTTTTGATGCTTTTTGTTTAAACTGTAAATTAGTTCAGTTATATTTCAGTTTGTTTATTTCATAATAGAAATAATCTTTCGAAAGCATAGATTAGTATTAGAAGTCTTTTAATTATTTTAAATTATTAATTAAGTTTAATTTTGTCTTTTATGGATTTTGTTTTCATATGCACAAAATTAGTTGATAATTAAATCATTTAGGTCTATTTTTATTATTTTATGTTTACAGCCTATTAGATCATGTTTTTATTTTCCATCTTCTAATACCTATGTTTAAGTTTTGAAGCTTGGTTTTATGCATTACTTCTAGAAAATTTTGTTGCCTAGGATAATTTGAGTTTTTCCTTTAATTTTCATGTTATTTGTTCTCTTAGACTTATTTTTTAGAAATTTTTTGTTTGATTTCATAATCGGAGGGCTTATAGAAGGCTTATATGGATTAAAAAGTCTAAAAAATAACATAAAAGCTTAATTAGGACTCTTAAACCAAATTTAAACCTTTATCATTAGCCTAATTTTTTAAAATCGTTAACCTAGACTTTCTTGTAGCGCAAGCCAAAAACAAATGCACACATGCACTACAAGAAAGTCATGCAAGTTAAAAATCATTATTTCTGGTTCAGTTTTCTTCGAGATTCTCACACACAGGATGTCAATCATGGTGGGTGATGGATTTGATACGTGTTTTTTGTAGATTAATCAGTCTGACAGGTGTGAATATCATCATGACGGAGAATCGTGGTGGTTTCTTGCTGAGGTGATGCAATAATGATAACAGACCATAATGACACAAAGGCATTCAGAATCATGTTTTCCCTGAAGTACACGTAAAGCAGGTGAATGTTATGGCTAAAAATCAGCACTTGGTAATCGAAATTTCAAAATAGAGCAAAAATTAGGGCTTTCAGGAGCGGTCGTCTAGAGCTATCAAAGTAGTTAGAGAGGATTGGGGCATGCAACTCGACACCTGGAAGTCAATAGAACAAGATTACAGTAGTTGCATTAGTAGTTTAATAGGTAGTCTGCGAACCATTACCAAGGTTCATAAATTTGGGGTTTTTCTAAACAAATGACTAATGACAGAGTTGATGAAAAATTAGTAGTTTTTAAGCCTAATTCAAGCTAAATGATGAATTCTTAGTCAATGGGTTTAAAGTATCCATCAGTTAAATGAGAGAATTTAGTTTTGGGTTCTTTGGGTTCCCCTATACAGTATGGTTTGTCAGTTTATCAAAATTTGAAGACAGTCAGAGTGTGTTTTATTGATAGAAGTTGTTTGACAGTATTTCAAAATGAAAAAGAGTGGTAAGACTAATAGGGCAGAACCCTCATACTTAAGCTGGGTCCAAAAATTTCTAGATTGTGCACAATTGTTCGCAGAAGCAGGGTGGCTAGTGTTCCTTGAAAAAATTGAAGGTCATCACTCAGAGGTTTCTAACAAGTTTGCTCAAATTTTAGACAGGGATGTAGTGTCTTTTGATACCTTGAAGTTCAAACTAACCAGGGAGTTACTAGCAGAGGCAACAAGAATTCTGGATGAGGGAGAATTCTAGTTCAAAAAGGTGCCCTTCACTTTTGATGCTCAGAGATATCTACTTCCAGGTGTTGTAGCATATTGGGGAAAAGGAATACCCATTCAAAAGTTTAAGCATGAGTGGATTGATACTATTAATATCTTACAAAGCTACATCACCTGTGAGGGGAGATTTGCCTTTGTGTTTAAGTATTATTTTAGATTCCTTCAATATCTCAGTCATGAATCGAAAATGAATCTTCGCTTCTTCTTTTTGAAAAGTTTACAGAAGATGTCAAGTAGGGTGAAAGAACATCAGGATCACACAAAACAATCAGTTTTTCACCATGGGCTCATAAAAATCATCATAAGTACTGTATTGCAAAAAAGAGAAAAGACATGGGAACACTTCTTATTTTGGTCAAGTTTTAAAATTGAGAAGGAGGAACAGTCTCGAAAGAGATAGGTAGATAAGGGTCAAACTTTGATTAAGAAACTTAGAAAGAAAGTCATATTCAAAGATGAAGAAGCTGGCGAACCTGGAAAATCTTTGAATCAGGAAGATGATAACATTGAACTTGGACAACCAATTATTGTTGAGGAAAACAGAGGTTCAAAGTTAGAGATGAAGGAAGCTGATTCAGTTGAATAGGTTTTACTTGCAGAACCAGATCAAGATGTAAAGGAAGATGTTAAGGAGAAGAAGCAGAGCTTTATTATAGTACTGTCAGAAGAGGATGAAAAATACTTATTTGATGAGGCTAGGGTTCCTGCTACTAATGAAGCAAGGGTTTGTTCTAAGCAAGAAATTCACACTCATTTTGAAGAGGAAACAATGTCAAGAAAGAAAAGAATGAAGGTTGTTGAAATTGCTTCAAGAACTCATCAAGGAAAGGTTCTGAAAATGATAGGAGAGGTTGGAGCAGTCTGGAGACCTAAGACAAGGCTGAAGAACAAGCTTAAGTTAAACATGAAGAAGCTACTAAATCCCAAAATGGCTAAGGAAAAGGTTACAATAATAGAAGATTCATCATCTTAGGATAAATTTGGTGATAGTGAAGATGACAACAAATAAGTTATGAAATGTAGAAAAGAAATAGTGTCAAAAGATAAATCTATCTCCACTGATACTAAGATTTCAGACATTTTCATGGAGGTTCAGAATCAGATGATTCAAGAACAACAACAAAATGATATAAAGAGTTCCTGTATGGAGAAAAGAGAGATAATTGAAGAAGAAGTTCAGTGCAATGTTGAAGCTAAAGAACATCCAGAGATTCCTGTGACCTCCACAGAGCCTATGAAGGAGGATGAAGAAATCTACAAGAAATTGAAAATCCCATGGACACCAAAAGGGAAGCAAACAATATCAGGAGAAAAATGTATTGATTCTGAAAAGGAAAATCTGCAAAGAAGCATTAAGCAATACAGGCATCAAATTGAATATATGCATGAAACTAATTATGGATTAGTTACTGCAAAAAATATACTTAGAGAATACTTGGAAGAGGTTAACAGTCATTACCAGGAATTGATTGCAGTTTCTAGAGAAGCTCTTAAAAGGAAAAGACAAACAGAGAATCAGTTCATAGAGCTAAAGCAAACTATCCAGGATCTGACACAACAGAATGAGGAGTTAACAAAGAGGGTTTCAAACTTGGAAGTAGACCACTTGAAAGCTAGAAGGAAAGCTTAGGCCTTGGAGGGAATTGCTTTACTAGATGAAGCAACAAAAGACTTGTAAAGTTAGTTAAGAAGAGTAGTTATTAGTTAGTTCAAAAATTTATTTTATTTTTGTATAATGATAGTTTAGATTGAACTATTTGATAGATAGCCTAAAAGAAGTTAGGGTTCAGTTATTCAACTGTTTTTGAAGGAACAAGATAAATGTAAGTATGAAAGAAGACAAAGGTTTTATTTTTGTTGCAAGGGGAAGCTATCAGGCTAGTTTATGAGCTAAGTGTAAAGACTCTTATGTGTTTTTGATGACTAAACTATGAAATATATGCTGCTATATGCCCTTAGATTATTAACTGGTTTCATTTCTAATTTTTGTTAATTACTTAGTTGGTATATTCATTTCTTGTTTAAGGTTTTTATGCTTGAAATGCCTGCTAACTGTGGGTGAAACTTAGCACTATTTTTATGTTGTTTGGATTATGGTTCATATGTTATGCATCTCAGTCATTCAAATGCTCATGATTTAGTGTTTTCTTTGGTCTTATGAATTGTTACCCTATTGTCTTCAAATTGTACAACCAAAACCCTAGAATACCTATTTTACTTAATTGATTTTATTGAGATTGTGTTGCATTTTTCTTCTGTAGTATGAGAAAAAATTCTGGCACTAACATCTTTAGCGCCATTTCTAGGGACGAAGTTGAAAACCTATTTTCCCTGGGATACTTATAATTTCACTGGGTTTTAAGGTGAAATTAAACCAGCAAATCTTTAAAGACTACTTTTCACCAGTATTTCACAGTGGCTACTAAGGGAGTTGGAACAAGGAATAGACCTAGTTCACCTTTACATCTAGGTGTTTCAGATCCAGAACAGATATTGAAAATAGCTAGGAAGATCAGAAGGTCTCAGTCATCACTAGCCCTATGTAACCCTAATTAGTTAGATATTCAATCACCTTTTTATATTTTGAAGGGAGAAGAACAAGATTCACCTTGGTTGAAGCCTATAATTCTTGTCAGTAATTTCCAAGTTTTCACTGATCCTCAATCCTTCAAGAAAGAAAATATAATATCTCTTGGAAAAATCCCTTTATTTCATCTCAAAGCTGGTAAAACTCCATTTCAGCTAAGTTCTAGTCAAGTCTTTCCATCACCTAAACCAGTGAACTTAAAGATGGAAGCCCAAAATCAGCCATTAGACATGATGGACCGAATGGTGGCAGCTAGGTATGCACCTTTAGTTTTTCCTCAGCCTTTGAATGCACTTCCTAGGGGTGATTACCAAAAATACCTCCCTAGGTTTAATGCACAAAGTGAGACCATAGCTGAGGAGCATTGGGATGCTTTTCTCAACTATGCTAACAATCAGAACATAGAGGCAAAGGATGTGTGGATGAGAATGTTTGTACAAAGTCTTGATGGAGAAGTTAGAAAATGGTTCAGAGAGTTTCCTGCAAATTCTAATACTATCATAGAAGAGCTTCATGACCTTTTGATGAGACAATGGGGTGATACCAAGGATCACATATATTACATCTCTGAGTTTGGAGCCGTTAGAAGAAAGAAGGATGAAACCATAGCCAATTTTTCGAAGAGGTTCAATAAAATGTATGGAAAAATCCCTATAGAGATAAAACCATCAAAAACTTCTGCAAAACTCACTTATGCCAATGATTTTGATCATGAGTTCTCCCTACTGTTGAGATAAAGAAGACCTGTTACTTTACTGAACATGCAGGAGGCAACATTAGAGGTGGAGTCTAATATATTAGCCTCTAATAGATTGAAGGGAAATATAGCTCAGCAGATATATGACAGGGAGGGTAAGAAAGAGGCAACTCCGAGGATTTCAACATCTCACTCTGTTGAAGGTAAAATTGATGAGATGGCTAAGCTGGTCAAGATCCTGACAGCAAAACTAAACAAGTTGGAATTAAAGAAGAATTCAAATAAGCCTGCTCAAGAGGGAGATAGAAACCCTAATAATCAAAACCAATTTAGAAGACAGTTTGTACCTCGTTTCATTCCTAGAGAGAGGAGAAACAATTATATACATCGAGAGAGGAGAGAAACTGAGGATCAAAAAGTGCCACCTCCACTTCAGAATAATGTAGTTGATGAAGAAGAAATTGAAGAGGAATAGTTCTTTAAGGAAACATATAAGGATATGAATTATTTTGGAGAACATTTGACTGAAGGCTTTCTAACTGAAGAAGATTTTTTGAACTAGGGATATTATGATGTAGATTTGTTTGAAATAGAAAATGATTTTAATCTTGAAGTGACTGCTATAACTACTGATACATATCAGACTTATCCAAAGAAAACTTTAAATTTAAGATCAGGTCCAAAGCAAGTAGTTCAAAACCCTAAGAAAAAGGTATTGTTTTCTCCTAAACAACAGTTTAATCCAGTGTTACAGAAAAAACAAAGTCAGGACAAACAAAAGAAGACTGTTGAAGTTGAAGAGGTAAATAAAAATATGCAAAATTTCAGCCTTGAAAATGAACTAGGCAAAATTGATATCCCTATGCATTTCACTGAGTTAATGAAGAATCCTTCCTACAAAAATTCAGTTCTGAAAATGATTGGTTCAGCAAACAGTCCACTTCCCTCTAACACAGTGAATTTACAAGAATAAATCCCTAATATCTTTATTGGATTAGCTCTAGCAGAAAAAACTAAAAGTGATGCAAGTGCATCACCTCCTTTTTACATCACACTGACTATTCATGAGAAGATGATACATAATTTCCTTCTGGATTTAGGAGCATCTCATAACCTGATGCCAAAAGTTGTCATGAAGGCTTTAGGTTTGAGCATAACAAAACCTTATCATGATTTGTATGCTTTTTATTCATGAGCTGTAAAATGTTTGGGAGTGATAAAAGATATGGTGGTCAGTTTAGCTCAGTTACCAATGAAGAGAGTGATTATGGATGTGGTAGTGCCAGACATTACACCCAATTTTGGATTACTTCTCTCTAGATCTAGGGCCAAGAAGGTTGGTGGGACCTTACAAATGGATTTGACATATGCCACCATTCCTGTATTTGGAGGAGAAAACATAAGGTTATATAGAGAGTTACAATTTTCCTATATTGTGACTGATGACAAGAACCCTACAAATTATCCCTTGTATGCTATTGACAAAGAAGTGGGTACTTGTATGTTGCATTTTAGTGATGATGATAATACTGTTTCTTTATTACAGGTTGAGAAATAAAAGCTAGTCAAACACATTAGGGAACAAGAAGATGAACTTTGGCAAATGTATTTTGATGGATCATCATGCAAAGAAGGTGCTGGAGCAGGGGTTCTTCTAATATCTCCTGGTGGTGAAGCAGTAAGGTTAATGCATAAATTGGATTTGTTACCACCAATAATACTACAGAATATGAATCTTTGTTGTTGGGTTTGAAAGCTACAAAATATTTAGGTATTCAATAGATTTCTATATATGGTGACTTCGAGTTGGTTGTTCAGCAAGTAAGGAACAACTATCTAGTAAGACAAGATCTGTTGAAAGTGTACCGTAATGAAGTATGGGATATGATAGATAATTATTTTGTGGATTTTAACATCACTTATATTCCTAGGGATCATAACCAAACTACTGATTCTCTTGCCCTAGCAGCCACACATTTAAGGATTCCCAAAACAACATAGCTAAAGTATCCTATTGAGGTTAGGTATAGACCTTCTGTGCCTAATAATGTAAAGCAGTGGAAAGTTTTTGAAGATGACATTGAAATAAAAAGGTTCTTGGAGCTGACAGGTGAGTTTTCCAATTCCATGATTGATCAAGAACAAGATGATGAGGTTGAAGAGTTTAAAGGTGTTGCAGAAAATGAGATTATAGGTCACAAGATCATTGAACCTAAAAGTAATTTCTTTCATAAAGGTTTGGCGCCTTTAGAGAGGATATTTTCAAAGGATGATACACCTTTAAAACCTATTGTATAGTCTTTAGACGAAAATGTAGTAGACTGTAATATTGGCACTCCTGAACATCCTAGAATGGTGAAGATTTCGAAAGCACTCATAGCAGAGCAGAGAAACATATACATAAAGTTGTTAAAAGAGTATGTTGATGTTTTTTCATGGTCATATGAAGATTTGAAGACTTATGATACTAGAATTATATAGCATAAAGTTCCTTTAAAACCAATTTTTAAACCTTTCAGACATAAATTGAGGAGGATAAATCCAGCTTTGTTCCCTATGATAGAAAAAGAGGTGAAAAAGTTATTAGATGCCAAGATTATTGTTCCCCTTAGATATTCTTCATGGGTGGCCAATTTAGTTCCTGTCAGGAAAAATAATGGTGAAATTAGACTGTGTGTTGATTTTCAAAATCTAAATAGGTCTTGATTGAACGACAATTACCCTTTGCCAAAAAGAGAACAAATATTACAGAAGGTAATTGGTGCACAAAGAATTTCTATGGTTGATGGATTTTCAGGATATAATCAAATTGCCATGCATCCTGATGACAGAATAAAAAACAGCTTTTAGTACACCTTGGGGTACGTTCATGTTCGAAAAAATTCCTTTTGGACTAATGAATGCAGGAGCTACTTTTCAAAAAGCTATGGACATAGCCTTTGTAGGGGAAAGAGATAAGTTTGTAGTGATTTACTTAGATGATATTACAGTCTTTTCACAATCAGATGATGAACATCTAAAACACTTAAAACATACGTTTCTGAAATGCAGAAAATATGGTTTATCTCTCAATCTAAAGAAATCACATTTTGCTGTACAAGAAGGTAAATTACTAGGTCATATAGTTTCAGCTGATGACATAAGGATTGATCTAGAAAGGGTGAAAGCAATACTGAAGATAAGTTTACCAAGGAGCAAGAAGGATGTACAATCCTTTATTGGTAAAATCAATTTTCTGCATTGGTTTATACCAAATTTTGCTGAAACCATCAAACAAATTACAGCCATGTTAAGGAAAGATTATGAGGTCAAATGGACTGCAGAAGCAAAAAATTCATTTGAAAAGATTAAGGTGGCTCTTACAGAAGCTCCAGTGTTAGTAAGCCCTGATTTTACAAAGGAATTTTTAACTTTTTCTTTTTCATCTAAAGATACATTGGCTGATGTTTTATTACAGAAGAATAAGGATGGTCTTGAACAGCCAATTGCATTTTTCAGCAAGACTCTTAGAGACTCAGAGCTAAAATACAACACCTTAGAGAAGCAGGCTTACTCATTGGTAAAAGTTTTGAAGTTCTTCAGAATTTATGTTTTACATTCCAAGGTTATTGCTTATGTACCTAATCTTGCCATCAAGGATGTTCTCACTCATCTTGACAGTGAGGGAAAAAGAGGAAAGTGGATTGCAAAGATTATGGAATATGATGTGGAAATTAAACCTACAAAGCTAGTAAAGGGACAAGATTTAGCTAAACTGTTAGCTGATTCAAATTGCCAAGCTTTAGGTCTACATCTCATGGCAGAACAACTAGCACAGGAAGAAAGTCAAGCAGAGCTGGATAAAGAGAAGATTATGGGTCACTATTTAGCATCTACATGGTATGCAAATATTGTACACTTTCTTTTGTACTTGCAATGTCCAGAACACTTAGACAAGAAATATGCTAGGTCTTTGAAGTTAAAAACCACTAAATATTGTTTGGTAGAATAGCAGTTATTTTGGAAAGATCCAAGGGGTATTCTACTCAGATGTTTAGATAAACCTGAAATTGAAGGAGTAATTTATGGATCTCATGAAGGTGCTTGTGGAGGACATAAGTATTGGAAGACAACAACATAAAATTCTAAGAGTTGGATACTGTTGGCCTTCTTTATTCTCAGATGTATATCAGTAGCAATGGGGTTTGGACTTCATAGGAGAGATAAATCCATCTTCCTCAGGGAAACATAAGTGGATTTTGACTACTACAGATTTTTTTACTAAATTGGTGGAAGCTATTCCCACAAGGAATGCAACAGACAAGGTAATCGTAGATTTTATTGAAGAGAATATTCTTAGTAGATTTGGATGTCCTAAGAAATTATTAACTAATAATGCAAAAGATTTTAAACCTAAGGCTATGGGGGAATTTTGTGAAAAGAATGGGATCATGTTGAAACACTCAACACCCTATTATCCTCAGGGGAATGGGTTAGTTGATTCATCTAATAAGAATATTATTCAGAGTATCAGGAAATTATTGAAGCAGAATAAATGATCATGGGATTCTATGTTGAAATATGCATTATGGGTAGAGAGGATAATAGTTAAAAAAAGCAATTGGAACCTCTCCTTTCCAATTAGTATATGGTACTGATGCAGTATTTCCTGTTAGGTTGGGTATCCCAGTTATGAATTTTTTCCAGGATTGTCAGGAAAAACCTAATGATACACAAAGAAGAATTTATGCAATGATAGAGTTACATCAGAAACGAGAAAGAATGGAAGAAAAGGCTTAGCTATATAGGTTGAACATCAAAGAAATATTTGATAGGAAGATCAAAGATAACACTTTTTCAGTGGGTGATATGGTCTTGAGATGGGATGCTACGAAGGAGAAAAAATAAAATCATGCAAGTTTGATAACCTTTGGTTTGGTCCTTTCATAGTATCGAAGATTCTAGAAAACAATAATTTTGTACTACAGTCTATGGAGGGTGAGGAATTGTCCAATCCAGTTAATGGGTGATTCCTCAAGCATTTTTACATTTTTTGAGAGGAATACTGCACTTTCATTGTATATACTGGTGTGAATAACAGAATAAGGACTCCATGACCCAATGGAAATTTTGCAAATTAGTAGGTAGCAGCATAGAAGGAACTGGTCTACAGGTTCTTGAAGCCTCACAGAGAGGTATTTATTCCGCAGCAGGAGCCAGATGTTAGATCATGTTTTTGTTTTCCATCTTCTAATACCTTTGTTTATGTTTTGAAGCTTGGTTTTATGCATTACTTTTAGAAAATTTTGTTTCCTAGGATAATTTAAGTCTTTCCTTTAATTTTCATGTTATTTTTTCTCTTAGGCTTATTTTTCAGAAATTTTTGGTTTGATTTCATAATCGGAGGGCTTATAGAAGGCTTATATGGATTAAAAAGTCTAAAAAATAACATAAAATCTTAATTAGGACTCTTAAACCAAATTTAAACCTTTATCATTAGCCTAATTTTTTAAAATCATTAACCTAGACTTTCTTGAAGAGCAAGCCAAAAACAAATACACACATGCGCTACAAGAAAGTTGTGCAAGTTAAAAATCATTATTTCTGGTTCAGTTTTCTTTAGGATTCTCACACAGGAGATGTCAATCATGCTAGGTGATGGATTTGATAAATGTTCTTTTGTAGATTAATCACTGTGACAGGTGTGAATATCATCATGAGGGAGAATCATGGTGGTTTCTTGCAGAGGTGACGCAATAATGATAACAGACCATAATGAGACAAAGGCATTTAGAATCAAGTTTTCCCTGAAGTACATGTAAAGCAGGTGAAGGTTATGGCGAAAAATCAGCACTTGGTAATCGGAATTTCAAAACAGAGCGAAAATTAGGGCTTTCAGGAGCGGTCATCTGGAGCTATCAAAGTGGTTAGAAAGGATTGGGGCATGCAATTCAACACCTGACAGTCAAGATAACAAGATTCCAACAGTTGGATTAGTCATTTAATAGGTAGTCTGTGAACCATTACCAAGGTTCATAAATTTGGGGCTTTTCGAAACAAATGACTAATGACAAAGTTGATGACAAATTAGTAGTTTCTAAACCTAATTTATGCTAAATGATGAATTCTTAGTCAATGGGTTTAAAGTATCCATCAGTTAAATGAGAGAATTCAGTTTAGGGTTCTTTGGGTTCCCCTATACGGTATTGTTTGTCAGTTTATCAAAATTTGAAGATAGTCAGAGTGTGTTTTATTGATAGAATTTGTTTGACAGTATTTCAAAATGAAAAAGAGTGGTAAGACTAATAGGGCAGAACCCTCATACTTAAGCTGGGTCCAAAACTTTCCAGATTGTGCACAATTGTTCGCAGAAGCAGGGTGGCTAGTGTTCCTTGAAAAAATTGAAGGTCATCACTCAGAGGTTTCTTACAAGTTTGCTCAATTTTTAGACAAGGATGTAGTGTCTTTTGATACCTTGAAGTTCAAACTAACCAGGGAGTTACTAGCAGAGGCAACAGGAATTCTGGATGAGGGAGAATTCTAGTTCAAAAAGGTGCCCTTCACTTTTGATGCTCAGAAATATCTACTTCCAGGTGTTGTAGCAGATTGGGGAAAAGGAGTACCCATTCAAAAGCTTAAGCCTGAGTGGATTGATACTATTAAGATCTTACAAAGCTACATCACCTGTGAGGGGAGATTTGCCTTTGTGTTTAGGTATCATTTTAGATTCCTTCAACATCTCAGTCATGAATCGAAAATGAATCTCCGTTTCTTCTTTATGAAAAGTTTACAGAAGATGTCAAGTAGGGTGAAAGAACATCAGGATCACACAAAATAATCAGTTTTTCACCATGGGCTCATAAAAATCATCATAAGTACTGTATTGCAGAAAAGAGAAAAGACATGGGAACACTTCTTATTTTGGTTAGGTTTCAAAATTGAGAAGGAGGAACAGTCTCAGAAGAGACAGGTAGATAAGGGTCAAACTTTGATTAAGAAACATAGAAATAAAGTCATAGTCAAAGATGAAGAAGCTGGTGAACCTGGAAAATCTTTGAATCAGGAAGATGAGAACATTGAACTTGGACAACCAATTAATGTTGAGGAAAGCAGAGGTTCAAAGTTACATATGAAGGAAGCTGAGTCAGTTGAAGAGGTTTTACCTACAAAACTAGATAAAGATGTAAAGGAAGATGTTAAGGAGCAGAAGCAGAGCCCTATTATAGTACTCTTAGAAGAGGATGAAAAATACTTATCTGACGAGGCTAGGGTTCCTGCTACTAATGAAGCTAATGTTTTTTCTAAGCAAGAAATTCACACTCATTTTGAAGAGGAAACAGTGCCAAGAAAGAAAATATTGAAGGTTGTTGAATTTGCTTCAATAACTCATCAAGGAAAATGTTAGGAGAGGTTGGAGCAGTCTGGAGACCCAAGACAAGGCCGAAGAACAAGCTTAGGTTAAACATGAAGAAGCTACTAAATCCCAAACTGGATAAGGAAAATGTTACGGTAATAGAAGATTCATCATCTTAGGAGAAATTGGATGATAGTGAAGATGACAACAAAGAAGTTATGAAAGGTAAACAAACAATAGTGTCAAAATATAAATCTGTCTTCACTGATACTAATATTTTATACATTTTCATGGAGGTTCCGAATCAGATGATTCAAGAACAACAACAAAATAATATAAAGAGTTCATGTACGGAGAAAAGAGAGATAATTGAAGAAGAAGTTCAGTGCAATGTTGAAGCTGAAGAATATCCAGAGATTCCTGTGACCTCCACAGAGCTTATGAAGGAGGATGAAGAAATCTATAAGAAACTGAAAATCCCATGGACACCAGAAGGGATGCAAACAATATCAGGAGATAAATGTATTGATTCTGAAAAGGAAAATCTGCAAAAGAGCATTAAGCAATACAAGCATCAAATTGAATATATGCATGAAACTAATGATGGATTAGTTACTGCAAATAGGATACTTAGAGAAGACGTGGAAGAGGTTAACAGTCATTACTAGGAATTGATTGCAGTTTCTAGAGAAGCTCTTAAAAGAAAAAGACAAACAGATAATCAGTTCATAGAGCTAAAGAAAAATATCCAAGAGCTGACACAACAGAATGAGGAGTTAAGAAAGAGGGTTGTAGACTTGGAATCAAACTACTTGAAAGCTAGAAGGAAAGCTCAGGCCTTGGAGGGAATTGCTTTACTAGGTGAAGCAGCAAAAGACTTGTAAAGTTAGTTAAGAAGAGTAGTTATTAGTTAGTTTGAAAAGTTATTTTATTTTTGTATAATGATAGTTTAGATTGAACTATTCGATAGATAGCCTAAAAGCAGTTAGGGTTCAGTTATTCAATTGTTTTTGAAGGAACAAGATAAATGTAAGTCTGAAGGAAGACAAAGGTTCGATTTTTGTTGCAAGGGGAGGCTATCAGGTTGGTTTATGAGCTAAGTGTAAAGACTCTTATGTGTTTTTGATGACTGAACTATGAAATATATGCTGCTATATGCCCTTTATATTATTGACTGGTTTTATTTCTAATTTGTGGTAATTACTTAGTTGGTATATTCATTCCCTGTTTAAGGTTTTTATGCTCGAAATGCTTGCTAACTATGGGTGAAACTCATAACTATGTTTATGTTGTTTGGATTACGGTTCATATGTTATGCATCTAAGTCATTCAAATTCTCATGATTTAGTCTTTTCTTTGGTCTTATGAATTGTTACCCTCTTGTCTTCAAACTGTACAACTAAAACCCTAGAATACCTACTTTACTTAATTGATTTTATTGAGATTGTGTTGGCTTGTTCTTCTGTAGTATGAGAACAAATTCTCACACTAACACAGCCTTTCATTTGGACTATTTTTTTGGACTGTCATTCGAAACTTCCTTCTAGATTGTTGTCCAGTCTTCCATCCGACCTTTAGCATTCCTAGTTTTGTTTTAAACCTATTTTGAGTTCCGTTTCTTTGGATTTTCGATTATGCTCTGATTGTAGTCATTAGATAATGGTTATGTTTTATTTGAACTATAGATTAGATTGTTTAAAGTATTAAGTAATTTTTATCCTTAGTTTTCCTCTTTCCAACCCATGCTTTGAGTTATGCAATGTGATTTTGTTTCTTTTGGTTTCCAATTTTTCTTCTTTAATAGTGCTGTAATATTTTGAAATTATGTTAATGGTTTGGTTTGATTTATTCCTTTGTATATGGATTTTTAGGGTTAGTTGTGTTATTTGATAATATACTAGTACCTTGTAAATTGATCATGGTGATAAGACCTATTCCTTTCAATGTGCGGTTATTGAAGAGACTTGTAGAAAAGAATTCAAAATTATCTTTATCAAGTTTTCTACTTGCTTTTCTTTATTAAGTTTTTGTTTTCTTTTCTCACTTAGTTTTCCATTCAATTATTAGTCAAGTCTTCCTTGATCCCATGCTTTTCAAGTAGTTGTTGGTAATATATTTTTCGGTTAGAAATTATTTGTTTATAAATTATATAGTTGTTGTGATTGTATTCCCAAATATGTACTTTTTGTGAATAGTTATCTCTTGAAGTTATTTAATAGGTTTCATTATGAAAAGTAGTGGTTATGTTCTCATTTGTTAGTTGAAATAACATAGTCTGATATTATCCTAGTCTGATGTTTTGTTTTAGTTTAATTACATTAATAATTACATTTTTAGGATTTTGATTTAGTGTTTCAATTTGAAATATTTTTCAATATATTTTATTAAAGTATTTCTACAACGCCCTAGGAACCCCTCTACCTTTGCATATATTTTGTAGCAACTCTAATCCTACCAACCCAGGTTGATAATTAAATATTAGGTGTATCTAAGATAGTAGAACACATCCAAACATTTTGGTATTAATCTAGGCATTTTAACACCCAACATTTTGGCGCCATTGCCGGGGAGTTGTTCTTTAAGGTAGAAAAAATAAAATTTGCTTATGAATTTTAGTGAGTAGCAGTAGTCTAGGATCTCCTTTAGTTTATTTTTTCATGAATAGAGTCTAGATAGATAAGGATAGATAGGTTTCCTTTATGTTACACAACAAGGGGGAAGGGGAAATAGTAAGATGCAAGGATGACTTCACTATGGAGTTTCCATAGTGTGATAGCCTCACACATCCACTTTAGTGGGTCTCCCCAAAGCCTTGTTGTTCCTTTTTCACACAAGTTTGTTTACTTTAAGCAAAGTTTGATTTATTTTCCTTAAGCGTATTTTTATTTTCGCAGACATAGATAGTTTACTTTTTCATAAGTTCAATTTGATGTACGTATTATTTTAGATAATTTACTTCCATACAATTTACTTGTATGCGAGTGTTGGACTTATTTTACAATTAAATAACTTAATCACTTAGTGGTGTTGTAAGCACTACCCATCCTGCTAACAAACTAAGAGGAACATTTAAAAGGAGAGCTTTAATATAACATATGAAAAACTATCCATATTGTGGGAAGATATGGTAGAAAAGAAGGATGAAGAAGTTGTTACCTTTGAATTCCCTATTAGAGATCCAGGAGGAGTGGCACAAATACAGTATGTCCCCTCATCCATTTTTCCAAATTTTCACAGGCTAGAGAATGAAGACCCCGATGAATTTTTATTTCAATTGGAAATACTTTGGAGAGCATATAATGTTCAAACTCTGAATTTTTTCCCTCTTACTCTAAAAGGAGTAGCCCTTTGATGGTTCATGAGCTTAGGTGGGGATTGCATTCAAACTTGGGAAGACATGAAATATATGTTCTTGAAAAGATACCAATATTATTTCAACGTCAATGAGGACATCTTTGAAATAAAATAGGGAGAAGAAGAAACTTTGGAAAATTATGTCAAACGCTTTCAATACAA
The DNA here is from genome assembly GCA_001517045.1 of Pseudotsuga menziesii. Lineage (NCBI taxonomy): Eukaryota > Viridiplantae > Streptophyta > Pinopsida > Pinales > Pinaceae > Pseudotsuga > Pseudotsuga menziesii. The sequence goes on along the minus strand of LPNX010760076.1, from coordinate 464 downwards.
CCTTCAAAGATCAAAACTAAGACAGTCATAAAAGGATACCTTGAAAAGACTTGTACTCAAAGGCATAAAAAGTGAATGTTTAGAAATTTTAAGTCTGATGGGAGTAGGTGACATATTTCAATTATCATATGATAATGTTTGTGAATTTTGTAGAAGGTATTCAAGAGGAACATTCAAGATTAGTAAGAATATACCCTCTTCTCAACCCCTGTCAAACTTGTTCACAAATCCTTTCTATTCCATCTGATGATCATAGGGATACTCTTTATTATGATGCAACACTTCTTGGTCTACAAGATTTTCAACAATATTCCATTTTCTAGGAAGGATCAACTGCACAAAATAGTCAATTACCCCTGCCACAATTACCTTCTCATAACTCTCCTCTATGCCCTATGCACATTCCTGTTCAGTCCAGTCCACATTCTAACAACAATAAAGTAGTACAATATGCTTACAACGTT
>LPNX010760059.1:5601-17252 GCA_001517045.1 Pseudotsuga menziesii | reverse complement strand
AAGTTGTTTCCTGATTGTCTCGTTGGATATGCATGTCAAGTTTCAAGTCTCATTCCGTTGGTCTCCTGGCATGCCATTACCCCTAGGTGGCCCTCTCCCTCATGTCCTCGTGGCCCAATGATGCCGTTGTACAGTCATTTCCTAAACTAGTTTTTTGCCCAGTGCACTTCAATGCAAATATGGCATTGGTTGGTCAACTCTGCAAAAACCTAGACCAAGCAAGGTTTGGTGGTCTACCCACGTCGGCATTTCCCATACACACTTGCAGGAGCTGACGGCACGCACTTTCGTCGCTCCGTTTGGTTTTTTCCTCCCGGACCAAGATTGACCATTGTTCTTGGACGACATTTTCATGCGACCTAGGGATTGACATATCTCGGCAACCAGAGGTTGGATTGATGAACCATCGAATCCGTTGGTCTCCTGGCATGCCATTACCCCTAGGTGTTCCTCTCCCTCGTGTCCTCGTGGCCCAATGAAGGCATTGTACAGTCATTTCCTAAACTAGTTTTTTGCCCAGTGCACCTCAATGCAAATCTGGCATTGGTGGGTCAACTCTACAAAACCCTAGAACGAGCAAGTGTTGGTGGTCTACCCACGTCGGCATTTCCCATACACACTTGCAGGAGCCGACGGCACGCACTTTCGTCGCTCCGTTTGGTTTTTTGCTCCCAGACCAAGATTGACCAATTGTCCTTGGACGACATTTTCATGCGACCTAGGGATTGACATATCTCGGCAACCAGAGGTCGGATCGAAGAACCGTTGAATCTGTTGGTCTCCTGGCATGCCATTACCCCTAGTTGGTCCTCTCCCTTGTGTCCTCGTGGCCCAATGATGCCGTTGTATAGTCATTTCCTAAACTAGTTTTTTGCTTAGTCCACCTCAATGCAAATCTGGCATTGGTGGGTCAACTCTGCAAAACCCTATACTGAGCAAGTGTTGGTGGTCTACCCACATCGGCATTGCCCATACACACTTGCAGGAGCCGACGACATGCACTTTCGTCGCTCCATTTGGTTTTTTGCTCCCGGACCAAGATTGACCAATTGTCCTTGGACGACATTTTCATGCGACCTAGGGCTTGACATATCTCGGCAATCGGAGGTAGGATCGACGAAACGTCGAATCCATTGGTCTCCTGGCATGCCATTACCCCTAGGTGGCCCTCTCCCTCGTGTCCTCGTGGCCCAATAATGGCGTTGTACAGTCATTTCCTAAACTAGTTTTTTTCCCAGTGCACTTCAATGCAAATCTGGCATTGGTTGGTCAACTCTGCAAAACCCTAGACCAAGCAAGTGTTGGTGGTCTACCCACATTGGCATTTACCATACACACTTGCAGGAGCCAACGGCATGCACTTTCGTCGCTCCGTTTGGTTTTTTGCTTCCGGACCAAGATTGACCAATTGTCCTTGGATGACATTTTCATGCGGCCTAGGGCTTGACATATCTCGGGAACCAGAGGTCGGATCGATGAACCATCAAATCCGTTGGTATCCTGGCATGCCATTACCCCTAGGTGGCCCTCTCCCTCATGTCCTTGTGGCCCAATGATGCCGTTGTACAGTCATTTCCTAAACTAGTTTTTTGCCCAGTACACCTCAATGCAAATCTGGCATTGGTGGGTCAACTCTGCAAAATGCTAGACTGAGCAAGTTTTGGTGGTCTACCCACATCATAATTTCCCATACACACTTGCAAGAGCCGACGGCACGCACTTTCGTCGCTTCGTTTGGTTTTTTGCTCCCGGACCAAGATTGACCAATTGTCCTTGGACAACATTTTCATGCGACCTAGGGATTGACATATCTCGGAAACCGGAGGTCGGATCGACGAACCTTCGAATCCGTTGGTCTCCTGGCATGCCATTACCCCTAGGTGGCCATCTCCCTTGTGTCCTCGTGGCCCAATGACTCCGTTGTACAGTCATTTCCTAAACTAGTTCTTTGCCCAGTGCACCTCAATGCAAATCTGGCATTGGTGGGTCAACTATGAAAAACCCTAGACCAAGCAAGTGTTGGTGGTCTACCCACATCGACATTTCCCATACACACTTGCAGGAGCCGAGGGCACGAACTTTCGTCGCTCCGTTTGGTTTTTTGCTCCTGGACCAAGATTGACCAATTGTCCTTGGACGACATTTTCATGCGAGCTAGGGCTTGACATATCTCAGAAAACGGAGGTCGGATCGATGAACCGTCGAATCCGTTGGTCTCTTGGCATGCCATTACCCCTAGGTGGCCCTCTCCCTTATGTCCTCGTGGCCCAATGACGGTGTTGTACAGCCATTTTCTAAACTAGTTTTTTGCCCAGTGCACTTCAATGCAAATCTGGCATTGGTTGGTCAACTCTGCAAAACCCTAAACCGAGCAAGTGTTGGTGGTCTAACCACATCAACATTTCCCATACACACTTGCAGGAGCCGACGGCACGCACTTTCGTCGCTCCATTTGGTTTTTTGCTCCCGGACCAAGATTGACCAATTGTCCTTGGACGACATTTTCATGCGACCTAGGGCTTGACATATCTCGGCAACCGGAGGTCTGATCGATGAACCGTCGAATCCGTTGGTCTCCTGGCATCCCATTATCCCTAGATGGCCCTCTCCCTCGTGTCCTCGTGGCCCAATGACACCGTTGTACAGTCATTTCCTAAACTAGTTTTTTGCCCAGTGCACCTCAATGCAAATCTGGCATTGGTGGGTCAACTCTGCAAAACCATAGACCGAGCAAGTGTTGGTGGTCTACCCATGTCGGCATTGCCCATACAAACTTGCAGGAGTCAATGACACACACTTTCATCGCTCCGCTTGGTTTTTTGCTCCCGGACCAAGATTGACCAATTGTCCTTGGACGACATTTTCATGCGACCTAGGGCTTGACATATCTCGGCAACTGGAGGTCGGATCGATGAACCGTCGAATCCGTTGGTCTCCTAGCATGCCATTACCCCTAGGTGGCCCTCTCCCTTGTGTCCTCATGGCCCAATGACAACGTTGTACAGTCATTTCCTAAACTAGTTTTTTGCCTAGTGCACTTCAATGCAAATATGGCATTGGTTGGTCAACTATGCAAAACCCTATACCGAGCAAGTGTTGGTGGTCTACCCATGTCATAATTTCCCATACACACTTGCAGGAGCTGACGGCATGCACTTTCGTCGCTCCGTTTGGTTTTTTGCTCCCGGACCAAGATTGACCAATTGTCCTTGGACGACATTTTCATGCGACCTAGGGCTTGACATATCTCGGCAACCAGAGGTCGGATCAATGAACCATCGATTCCGTTGGTCTCTTGGCATGCCATTACCCCTAGGTGTACCTCTCCCTCGTGTCCTCGTGGCCCAATGACGCTGTTGTACAGTCATTTCCTAAACTAGTTTTTTGCCCAGTGCACCTCAATGCAAATCTGGCATTGGTGGGTCAACTCTGCAAAACCCTAGACTGAGCAAGTGTTGGTGGTCTACCCACATCGGCATTTCCTATACACACTTGTAGGAGCCAACGGCATGCACTTTCGTCACTCCGTTTGGTTTTTTGTTCCCCGACCAAGATTGACCAATTGTCCTTGGACGACATTTTCATGCGACCTAGGGCTTGACATATCTTGGAAACCGGAGGTCGGATCGATGAACCGTCGAATCCGTTGGTCTCCTGGCATGCCATTACCCCTAGGTGGCCCTCTCCCTCGTGTCCTCGTGTCCCAATGACAGCGTTGTACAGTCATTTCCTAAACTAGTTTTTTGCCCAGTGCACTTCAATGCAAATCTGGCATTGGTGGGTCAACTCTGCAAAACCCTAGACCGAGCAAGTGTTGTTGGTCTACCCATGTCGGCATTGCCATACACACTTGCAGGAGCCGACGGCACGCACTTTTTGTCCATTTTCCTTTCTAGTAATGTTTTATGTTGCACTTTCCTATATATGTACATCTATAATTTGTACTCACGAACTTATGTTGGAAATATCGATCCTCTAAAGGTCCAAAGATGAACGATGGCAAGATACCAAGTTTGATCCTTTTGTGATACATGATGAGCATTATATGTTATGTTAAGGTTCCATGTATTCCATTGAAATGTGATAATCATGTGCTGGGAAGAATTAAATATGTGATTGGATGAGAGTCCTCGTATAATTCATGTTGTTGGTTGAATCTTTTATGTAGTAATTTGATATTTTGCTATGTATGCATGGCTATTTCCACTCCAATGAGTTATGTCAAACGTTTGATTAGGCTTTCCTAGTCTGCTATATATTGTTGAACCAATGAGTTATGTCAAACATTAAACTAAACACATTGATGCTCTTATTGATACAAAATTCTAGTTATTGAACACATACAAACTTCTATTTACTGAACAAATTGATGCTCTTATTGATACACAAATCACTTATGCCCTTATAGATGTTGTACTCACAAGTGATTGTAACTACATATCATCATATTGGTGTACTATCAAACAAATGACATCGATGTACCTTATATTAAGTTAGATACATAAACATTGAATTATTATAGATGCCTCGACACACTAAAATATTACTATATGTCTTAGTGTTCCATATTGTAACATGCAAACTGATGTGGTTCTGGAGAATACCATAAGTAGTATAGGTCAACATTCATAGTTCAACTACCTCTATCTAGGTGTGGTAATGTACACAAATCTTTTGTTCTTTGGTGTGCCTCGCTATATACAATACAAATACAAAGTTCTATATAGTGCACCAATGCAACTAGACACATAGCACATCCAGGGAAAAACACGGGGGCATCACCTAGGGACCAATATGATATCACGTCCGTTCATATTGGGGGGTTAAAATTAAAAAATTAAAATTTAATATATTGGGGGTATATTAGGGGTAATTAGGGTTTTTTTTTTACTATTTAAATATGCAATATGCTGGGGCACGTTTTATTCAAATTTTTGGCCTGAGCCATTCACGAGTCCTCCGAGCCTTGCCTGCGTGCTTGTGCCTGCGAGCTGTGCCTGTGCCTGCGAGCTCGTTTGCAGAGGAGATCCTAAGGCTGTTAGCAGAGGAAGGGAATGGTTATACGAAGATATTCTTCAGCAACAAAAGCTCTGGTCTCGATGCTGCTCGTGTTGCAGAGAGAATCTTGATGGAAGTTCAGAGTAATCTGACTGATGTTGATCTTTCAGAGGTAATCACACTTTCAGTTGGTGTCTGCTATGGTTTGTGGTATCTTATACTTTTTGAACTAACTGATGTTTTTGTTGTCTGTAGGTTACTGACCATGAGCTGATTCCATGCCCCAATCCAAAGTCTGGGGGGTCTCTGGCGTCAAAACGCAACAAATGCAAGTTCACGAAATTAATATATTAGCTCAAACTATATATATGTGTACAAAGAGGAAACTAAATGATGAATTTATTAAAATTAACCAGATCTACGTACCTCACTCAAAAAACCACTGAACGCAACATCTGTGGAAAGACCATAGCAGGGACGACTACATGATGTGCACTTGTGAGGATCAGAACTCTGCTGGGGATGTGCCGATGGTGGTGCACTGGGGGATGGTCCTCGTGGCCCAGTAGGTGGTGGTGCACTGGGGGATGGTCCTCGTGGCCCAGTGGGTGGTGGTGGACGTTGAGAGAGTAATGGAAGACGTCAAGAGAGTAATGGTCGATAAACGAGTGAGAAGCACGGGATTGGAAAGTTGAGCAAATTACAAGTATAATCACGTATTCCACAACCAAAATGGGACATGGCAAGGGGGGGGGAGTGGAAAATCTAGAAGCATTACCATTCAATCCTCTGTGGACATATGTGGACATCCCCATATTGTTATATAAATAATATCAACGTGCTTAAAGTAGGGAGGGGCAAGTCAAACAAGCAAGCATAACCACCCTACAACTAATCAACGGTTATGTTAAACTAAGTGAACCATTATCTTTATGGATTACCCTATCGATATAATGCTCAAGATATGTTGAAACTTTTAACAATACATGTACCAATCTTTATGTAACCAAAGTGAGATGTAAAAAACATAAATCTTGCTAATGGTTAACAACAATGCCAAGAAGCCACAAGATAGAGGTATCATCTTTATTTATTTATTATTATTATTCACACATACATACATTTACAAGGCAGACAGAGGAAGGAAGAGGGCATGCAAAGGAAGGAAGGGACGCCATACTAATGAGCATAATTAAGTAGAACCAAATTATGATGTCTAAAACTCAAACTTCATCAGTTCATTGTGATAAAATATCACCAATTTAATCAATGCAATACCTTAACTTTAATGGATGTTGCACATTTCTCTTAATTTGCACCAAAAATCAACATTAACATAAAAATGAACATGGTTTTGTGAACAATGACTTCCATTATTCCTATGGTTATGGTGATATTTAACTTGAAAATCAACACAAATCCTCAAATATAGATAAATGCATTGAGGGAAGTGAGAAACTTGCAATGTGGAAGAGACATGTCATATATATTGTGTGTCACATGTTAGTAAGGTCAAATAAAAAGAAAGTTTCAAACATCTAAAATCTAATGTGAAAACAAATGATGCCAACCATGTTGATTTTTTAGATCTTCAAATTAAATTATCACATTTTAGAAAGTAGTATAGATAGATATTAATTATCACACCCCTTCAACACCCCTTCATTCTAAAAGCTAGTGTTTGATTTAACTCGAGAAGAATTTGATGTTCCATGAAAGAACCAAGTATATAAAGATACAATGCCTCTCCATCCAGTCTGAGGTGCAAAACTAAGAGATTGATGTCTTTACTGCATAACAAGATCAGCATTCAAACCTCTTCATGAAAGCATGGATAGGGAGAAATTTCAAAAAATTAGAGAAAAATCCTATGTAAAAGAAAATAATAAAGGCATTAAAAGGGGTGTTTAAGGTGCAACTCCCATTTCAGTTGCGTAACCTCCTTTTCTATACTTCACAACAAAGTCAAATTTTTGAGTCTTTACAACTCTAAGGGGTGCAATCTATTTTTGGGTTAGCATATTTTTGGTTAAGGCTAAAACTCGCCCTTGGTTGTACATTTCTTGTTTTTATCCTTTAGAGTTTCTAACTCGATAATCCCTGTCACTCCCATCCAAGGACATGGCACTTCAAACCTGAAAAGAGCCCTGTGAACTTTGCTTGGCTACAAAGGTGGATAACACCCATAAAAAGACAAATGGAACTCTCAGGGAAACTCACAACAGGATTTTCTTCATATACTTGGAAACCCTAGAGTCTAATGCTTATCAATTAAAAAGAAATGGCGAGATTCAATAACCTATTTGAGGGAAAACCCATCCTGACAACTTCTATTTTTTGCATTTAAACTTGCAGCAGAGTGCATCTTATTGAAAATATTTCAATTTCACTGTTTAAATGGAGCTAAGAGTTGGGGAAGAATTAACTCTAATATTCTGTCACGTAATCAAGCATGGTAATAGTTTAGATATACATGTTTCAACCTTCTCTGTTTAGATAACTGAATAGATAGATAATTAGGATGATAGTCGGAGCCAAAAATCTGTAAAGGCTTGGAGCGACAACTCTGCATAGGGATAGTTAAGGGAGTCGACGGTTTTTCTTTCTCTCACATCCTACATCCTACATCCTACATCATATAATTAAGTTCACTGAAACTCTTTACGAGTTGTTGCCTGTGAGTTCTATGTAAAGTCCTGGCTGGCAATATGAATAGATTATACCCTTGGGAGGCCAAGCTATATCCATTAAAGCACATTATAGTGTATAGTTCAATCATGTTACATAGTAGAACCAAACCAAAACAAATTCCTGAATCATTGTTAACACGGATATGTTCTTGCCATTATTTTTACCAAATCGTTGGAGGTTTGTTGGTTAATAGTGTAGAGATGAAGTATTTAATCTTGTGGTTGCCAGTATAGCCATGAATATTCAGTTCCGGATGAAGCAATAAAACTGCTGATGATATGCATTTAGATATCCGTTCATGATTGAAGTCCAGTCTAGTTAGAAATTAGAACACGGAGTTTAAATCGTTTACACAAACTACAGCATCGTGGTCATCATCATCATCATCATTCTTCATTTTCATCGTGGTCATCATCATCATCATCATCATCATCATCATTATCATAGTCATCATGCTCAATCTCATCATCATCATCATCATTGTCGTGGTCATTGTCATCATGCTCAACATCATCATCATCATCATCGTCATCATCGTGGTCATCATCATCATCATCATCATTGTCGTGGTCATTGTCATCATGCTCAACATCATCATCATCATCATCGTCATCATCGTGGTCATCATCATCATCATATTCATCATGCTCAACATCGTCATCATCATCGTGGTCATCGTCATCATTCTTCATTATCATCAACTGCATATGGTCTATGGACATGCATTAATAGAAAGGTCAGCTTTAAAAAGAAAAATACTCAATTACCACATGGAAGAAGTGAGCCCCACTAGACTCCACACCCTAAAGCATGAGGATAAGACTTTGAAACATGGACTAGCCAGCCAATCTTGATTTCCAATGCCCACTACCAACCAGCAAAGAAAGACCATGTCTTTGCATGTAAAGTCAACATGTAATTGATTAGATAGACGCTCAAGTCCATATGCATTAAAGAATCAGGTAAGATTTACACATCAAAAGGACTCTAACTTCCACTAGACTCCAAACCTTCAAGCAGAGGATAAGACTTTGGATAAGATTAGCCAACTTGTAATCTTGATTTCTCTAAAACATCTAGAATGGTACAAAGAGTCAAGTCGACAGTCTCGATTTCTAAGAATTCATATACATTCATAAGTAGGTATAGGAAATAATTGCCGTATTAAGATGTATCTATTTTCATAAACATTGATGGGAATCATTGAAATCGTATTAAGATGTATAGTTGATTTCTTAAATTTTAATGTAAAAAATAAAGAATATGTATTCACAAGTCAAAGTCAATTTTGATTTCTTGTAATAGATTCTAAATGGGGTTACATAGAAAGTGCCCTCCATGTTTACAATGGTGTTAAATGTTTCTCTTTTAAGGCACAATGTTTTTCATATCTTTTTGCATTTCATTGAAATATTCCACCCACATCTTCACTTTGTTTTATCTTACATAGTTTTATAGTGTTGCATTTCAAAATGTATATACATAGTTTAATCCCAACAACAACTCACCACAATTTACATGGTTAAGTGTGTAAATTTACATGCTTTGAACCTTAATATTATTTTTATAACTAATTTGACACATCTCTTCATATTCTATTTATTAAATACTTTTATCATATTTTGAGAAGCTTTTAATTCTCAAGTCTTTACATTTATTTTTAATTTTTTATAATTTTGATAACTTAGGTCTTTTTTACAAAACATTAACATCCTTAGGTTTGTTTTATATTACATATGGATATTACTATATTTTTATATAATAAATTTAATAATATATATTTTATGTTCATGATCGAAAATCTTTTTCGTGTAAAATTTTGAAATAATTGAATGAATATTTTAAAATTGAAAATATCTTTTATAAAATTTTGAATTTTTGACAGTCCCATCGAACCTGCAGGTTGATCATGAGCCAGCTACAGCCATATCCTCGAGATATCATTGTACATAGTCTCACTGCCGCCATATCCTCAAGGTTCAACGCCCATCTACCTGCATTCAAGGCAATGTAGTCCATTGCAAAATGCCAAGAGACCTGGTCCTCATTCTCGTCCTGCAAATTCCTATCATTCTCTTTCTGTAAATTCCTAGCTGGAGCTGCTGAAACATTGTTCTTGTCCTCTGCAAATTAGAACCTGAATCCTATTGCGAGCAGCTGGAGCGGCTGAATCGTCCTCCTGTAAATTAGAACTTCAGGTACTCCTCGTCCTACAAATTCCTATAATTCTCATCACTAGTGGAAAATGTGAAATTAGTGACCAAAAAAATGACCAAAATACGCATATCAATGACCACTTTTGGTTTGGCGATCGTTGGTGGCTAATTTGCGGTCTTTTATTACGCGACCAAAATTGGTCATTTATAGCTTGACATTTAGTCATTTATTTGGTCATATATTTGGTCATTAATTTGGTCATATATTTGAATCAATGACCAAATATATGACCTCATTTATAACCAAATTAATGACCACATCACAAACTAGAATATGACCAGATTTGGTCACGTAATAAAAGACCGTAAATTAGCCACCAAAACTGTTTTTTGGTCATTGATATGCAAATTTTGGTCGTTTTTTTGGTCATTTATATTTCATCGTTTGGTCATGTATATCTCAATTTGTGGTCATTTTATATGTGAATTTTAGTCATTACTCTCATTTATTGGTCACTAATTTAGTCATTTTTAGTTGTTTTATGTGTGGTTATTATATTTTTGTAGTCTTAATAGTGTCCATTATTAATCAATATAAATTTTTGATATGATATTATGTCTAAATTAAAAAAAGAATCATACATTATTTATCATCATCTAATATACATGTGAATTATGCATGTCACATTAATTAGTTATTTACAACACTTACAAATAATATAAAGTACAACATATAAGTTTTAAATCACACACATTATATTATATAAAATGTCAAGTATTACAATAAATATGATTTTTCTCAAAAACTATCTCCATATAACTTTATATGAAAATCATATAGTACATCAATGACTTTTCAAAATATTACAATGGTTAAACCAGTCCACTTGTACTTGGCTGTTAAGCCATATTTAGATCCTGCGATAGCTTCAAAACCATACTTGAAAGCTTGAAACCTTCACCAACAGGATTTTTCATACTCAATGGAAAAGCCTAAGCAACAGGCTCTTCATACTCAATGGCCCACTTTCTGAAGTTTCTATCTGCGCACATGCTTCTGTATCCGCACTGCACGTGCTTCTGAGCTTTCTGAGCTTTATATCTATGCACGTGCTTCTGTATCCACACTGCAGAAGCCTACCTCCTCGTGTTGTTATAAAGTCTGCGAATAAGATTACCTACAAACAACACATGTTAAGTAATAAATTTTGTTGCTCGCTAAAAAAAAACAAATAACTAAAAAATGTACATAGTAATTTCATAAGATTTAACATGGCAAAAAAAAAACAATTTCGACAAACAAAAGATGTACTCAAAATGCATAAACATTTAGAACTAGCAGACCTACATATACATGAACATGAAATACGTCTCCATAAGGCCTGAAAATCAAAGGGAACATTGCGCAAAGCAAGAAATAATTTCCGAGCAGTATATGAACGAACTTTGCACTGAATATTTTTTTTCTGAATTTCTCAATACCTCAGTTCTTCTAACATCTAATTCAACCATTTGACATGCTCTAAGGTTGACATGGATTCATTGATTTATCACAAATTGAAAAAAATATTGAGCTACATAAAAGACTTCAAATTTGATAATATTGAACATAACACTTGATACCGCACCATAAAGGCCAAAGAGAAGGTAATTGCAATCTATAACTATGATCCAAGCAACATTTAAAAGATAAAACCTACTCATGATTAAGATAACTGAAATTTTAATATAAACCATGAGAAGAACTCAACCATATGATAATTTCTATTTTATAATAACATCTATGATAGAACAATAAATGTATGA
>LPNX010760049.1:77922-117806 GCA_001517045.1 Pseudotsuga menziesii | reverse complement strand
ACCACATAACTAATTCAAAAGCATAAGCTAGATAACAAAAATTTGCGAAACACAATCAAAATAAACTGTGTTTAACATGCCTTTGCAATAAGTGGGTTGCTAGCAACACGTATATATTATCATTTAAAATAATATGCATAACAAAATATGAAAAACTAACTTAAGCACAAGTCCAATTTTGTCTACAACAAACCAATCACATACATATATAGTGTTTACCTAATAAAATATCATGGGCTTTACTCAAAACATTATCATGGGCTTTACTCAAAACATCATGACATTATAAATGTAAAGCATATCAAAATAAACTTAAACAACATGATGTGCAATAACTCTAAATAAATTTTGCTAACTACTCATTCAATCATGTCAAATTTGGATAACATAAGTAATCTGAAACCTTCTTCAATTGTGATTGCAACCTACAAATATTATCCATATACAATACAATTCATATACTAAATGTAAAACCCACTTCATCTCTTCAAAATTCAAACTAAATCTAATTAAAAATCAAGCTCGGGTCATAACATTGGTTATATTGATTTTTTCAAAAAATATGGTGAATACACCATGTAACATCTAGAAACACCAACAATTTCATACAAGGGTGAGTTCATGTTGGAACAAGGAATGCCAATAGAAAATCAACCAAGGGTATAGGAATCAACCAATGGTGTGGGCGTGAGACCTCAAGTGAAATCATAAGACACTATTTAAATTTAACATTAGCTTGTAATAAAGTGAAACTCAATTCAATGTTCAATGTATTTATACTGATAGTTTAGTTCTTGGATTTGAACTTGAGATTTGTTCAAATAATAGAAATTTCCATCTTTTAACCACATTCTTCAATCTCTTCTACTAGGTGTATAAGGTAATGCTCTTGAGAATAAAAAAAGTTAGGAGGGAAGTGCATTTGAATATCACACATCTAAAGTCACACAATTATAGGGTAAAAATTGACAAAAAAAATGCATTAGGTGATTGAATTACCTTGTTGGATGACAATGCACGAGTGAAATCTCCTCCCCCCAACCTAAATCAGCTCCTACAACAATCCCAAGCAGTGGTCTCGCTCCAAACGCTCCAATGGCCCGTCGAATTCGCGTTCCTGATTGTGAAAATGGGCCGCGGGTTCGGGACTGTGTATTTAATTATTTTTTTTATGATTTACAAATTGCGTACGCATTTTATAACTACATATCGCGAGCGCGCTTTGTAGTTATATAATGCATATGCGATTTGTCTTCCTATCCTACATGTTCCATGACATGTCAGGCTCGGGTTGAACCATACCAAGTGCCATGTCAGGCTCGAGTTGATGTATTTTTTTGTAACATGATGTTGTTTTTGAAAACTAGGATTGCATCTTAAAGGTCCCTCATCTTCTTGCACTGACCCCAAGGAGGAAATCCACTATTCTTTGCATGTAGTACAGTACCAGTGGCATGCAACCATTCACTATTGTTTGCATGGTAGTGTTTTGAGCTTGTTATTAATGTGTTGGGCACATGGCAAGTTCACAAAATTGATCTCTACTCTCTATTGCTCGGTGCTCTCTCTTATCTTGCACATGGTTTGTCGAAAGCAATATACTATTGTGTAAAATTCATTCTCTTCGATCTATCATAATTATACTCTGAAGATTTGTTGGGGTTTTTCACCTTCTCTATTTTGAGGATTTTACCCAGGGTACATCTGGTGTTATGGTTGAATGATTTTTGTGATTGAATTGTTCTACTAGTTCAAGTATTCAATATATCTTCATTTAAAGTCTTAAAGTTCAAATATCTTCATATTTCTTCTAAAAAAATCAACATGGTACCAGAGCTCAGCACGTGAAGGAGCTGAGTTGTGAAAGAAAACTAGAAGCCTAAGGATTTGAGAAAAGTTTTTGAGATCCATGGCATTGATATCCATTTGACCAGAATACTGTCTCGAGGGTACTTCCAAATTCAACACTTGGAAGGAGAGGGTGTTAAACATATTGGAGGAACATGACCTAGATGGTTGCATGTCCACAGTGGTGGAGGATCCTTCAACCAATGCAGGGAAAGTCAACCTCAAGAAGAATCAAGCAAACGCCAAATGGATCATCTATGATTCGGTTAAGGATAATTTGATGTCCATGATCACTCTGTTGAATATTGCAATGAATGTTTGATACAATGACAAGCTTATTTGAGAAGAAGGCCTTGAGTAAAAAGAGGGCACTAAAGAATAAGCTACGAAACATAAATATGGATAAGGACGAGATAGTGGCCTCATTATTCACTAAGATCTCTCAAGTAAGAGGTCATATTGCTAGTATTGGAGTAGTGATGGATGAAGATGATCTTCTCCAAACTGCTATTGATGGTCTCCCATCCTCATGGGAGACATTCTTGGATGCAGTAAATGACCAAGAGGATCAACCTAACTTCAATAGGTTGTGGCATGACTGCCTCCAAGTGGAGGGGGGAATCTAGAGCAAGTCAGTGTGCACCAAGGAAGAAAATCTTTCCCTCATGACAAGAATGAAGAAAGGGATGAAACTATTCACTCCAAACAAGTTCTTTCATTTGAGGAAGGAGGAGTTCAATAAATATTTTGACAAGTCAAAGGTTGAGTTCTACTATTGTCAAAGGAAGGGACATTGTGCATGGGAGTGCAAAGCAAAGAAAAAGGGTAAAGATCGGTTTCATGCTTTGACAACTATAGAACATTAAAATACTCAAAATAAATCACCTGAGGAAGAAGATGATGACCATCAGATGGAGTATTTCCTTTAAATACAAAAGAGAATTCACTCCTATTTGCATGGGATCCAAATTCCCCATGTAGAGACTCACTACCTCATGCATGAATTCAAATTTGCAAGTAGATCAAGACGTAGGGACTCCAGTAATATCTGCAAGGAAGCATAGATCAAGAGGGAGCTCACACAAAACAACAAAATATACGTATTTGTATTTTGATGCTTTTATAAATCATATCTAAATGGTTTGGAATGTGTTTCATTATAATTATTTAGAAATATGTATTCTTAATATGAGGAAGTATGTTATAAGGATAACATGATTGAACATTTGTGATAGTATTTTATACTCAAATGGTAAAAACTCATGAAATTACATGTTATGCCTAAATAAATAAGAATATAGGTATACATACCATTACGTGAGATATGAATCAGGTTATGCTGAAACATTGATTAATATATGTACCTAACTATGTAAACAATTAACCAATGCATTGAAGTATTCACACGAATGAATTTCATAATTATACAATGTTGTTAATAATTAGAATGGAATTGTATTCTAGGTAAAAACCATATGCCCTGACTTACAAGCAAATAATGACATGTATTAAATGTTGAGTCATTCTGATGGCAGATCCTGAAAGAGAGCAGGATTCTCTAAAGAGGGAATCTTCTAGGAGCAAATTGGGAGGTTCCCGTGTTTCCATGTGAAGAAGCCATAATAGAAACCCTAATACCATTCTGGAAGAGAAGACTCCTGAATACTTTGGTTAGTATAGATGTAGTCATGTAAAGAGGGAAAAGATGAAGGGCCCAGATTATGATTCTCCTATCCATATGTTGAGAGGGAGAAGCTAAATTCACTAGCTACTGAAGAACCAATGAAACTAGTTGATGTACCTCGTGTTAAGAGAAGACCTGCATGATGTTCATATTCAGAAGGAAGATAATCAAAGTATTCAAGAATCTTGGAATGATGCTTGATATTAGAGGTGCGGTAGAACCAAATGAGATTTTCCTCAGTTAAGTAAAATTCATAGTAAAGGTTTTGAAAAGATTAAGGACAATGCACTGTGTTAGCATAGTTTTGGTGAACAGTTGAAAGAAGGGCTCAAGATGAAATTGGGGTATTTATGTCCTTCGATTTTGGAAATAAGTGTTTAGGTGTTTTAGAAAGGAGGGCTATATTCCTTATTTTCTCATAAAGCCATGAACTAAAGGTGAAAGTAGATAAATAAAGGAAAAATGTGCTTATGGTATACTATGAAAGGTTCAACGGTTAAGATTTGATGAGTGAATAGATCAATGGCAGATGTTGGATCCGCTCGGAGAAGTTTCTCGAGGAAAAAAGAAGTAAAAAGTTGGAAAAATGATCGGTGGATAGGTTTAATGATCAAGTTGGATTAACAGTGGAGATAAAAAGGTAAAATAAATTGACAGCAGAAAGGGTAAGTGATCGGTGGAACGGAAAGTGAAAATGTTAAAGGGTATACACGATCGATGGTTGAAGATGAAGGGGAAACTAGATCTATAGTGGAGGATAGATCCGCACCCACAACATGCAAGAGAGGTGGATTGATCTTGGACCAACATAATTTTTACCACCTTCTGTGTGGAGGATGGAGAATCATTCCATTGAGTGAAAGGTGATAGGATAAAACTACTCCTCCTAATCCCAAGACCACCAATAAGAGAATTTTATAAAAGGGAAAAAGGAATTTGTTTTTGGTTATTTGTCTTTTATGCATTGGAGGAAAATGTGACTGCACCTTGTGGAAGCCAAGTCAAAAAATAACCTTTCCAGCCTCCATCTTCTAGGTAGGCCACGTAACTAACTCGCTAATGTTATTTAAAATGGAAGGTGGAGGGGAAACCAAAACATAGGTTCAATAATTCAAAAAACTAGAAGAAATATTTGAGGACAAAGACGATGACATATTCAATACTGTAATTTCCTTTGGTTCATTCCTTGAGTTGAAAAATAAATTGCAAACCTTTAAAGAGAAAGGATTCTACCTGCATGGTGTTTTCAGGTCTCAATTCCACCATTTTTTCCTTAACCAAACACTAAATTTTCCATATTTCACATCCTGGTGTGCATCAAATTATTCCCCATCTGAAAGATTCATAATGGATTGTAATAGGTCTAAGATTCTTTTCCCAATTAATGCTTTAGTTATTACATATTCACTTTAAGTTTCCCCGTTATTTATCTTGAACCAGGAATATTTTGTTGAAGAAAACCTAATTGAATAGTTCAAACATGTTGTTGTGGAAGAAAAACAAATACTAATTTTACTCTAAAATCCTTAAAACTAATGTGTCTGTTGCAGATGAACCTTTTCCTTTTTATATTAGTCTGTTTAGTGAATAGTCTCAGATAGACATTTCACTACTGAGTCAGTTTGGGGTTGGACAATGATAGATTTGTTCCAAAGATTTTATTAAGTTTTTTATTTAAGATGAGTATGTGTCAGTATGAGTCAAAGTCAAAACAATTTCCCTGTCTTAAATTTGATGAATTCCTGACTGAGAATATTCATTCTCAGCGGTGAATTTCACACAGAAAGAAATTTTAGATTCCAATCCTTCTTGGTTAGGATGTTTTTATTATTCAATGAAGAAAATTTTCAGTTTCTAGAGATATCGTTCACCTGAAAAATCAGAAACAATACTTTCAACTACATGAACCTTATAATGGCATAAATATACATAGTGATGTTTCATATTAAGCTACCCAGAGTTTCGCCAGAAATGGAGGAAATGTTCCAGGTTGCTCCAGATAGAAGGGTTGGGGATTGGTTCCTACTCATGGAACATACAATAATTAGGGTGTAAGATGGTTTTGTTCATGAACCATACATTCTGTCAGCATTCTTAACACTCGAGATGTTTTACATGGAGTTCATCAGACAAAAGTTAATTGTGGAAAATGAACATTTCATAAGTTTCAGAAAGACTTCTGAAATTAGGTTCCTTTAAAAGTGGCTCCATTCATCATTAAAAACAAGGCTTCTCTTCCTATGATTGAAGGTATTTTACATGATATGAATTTTATGAAGGATACTAAGATTAACTATGATCCACATCATATCATCTCTCAGAGGAGGCAACCAAATAAGAATTAATCATTTGAACATCAGTAAGTAGAGCGATTAGCTGAAAGGGACAATTTAATGGATTATCAATCAGATGTGGAGAATTTTGGAAGTCTATAGGAAAATCCTTTTTCTTCAGTGAAAAAAACAACCATGATTATACCAACTCCCAGAAAAATTCAAGTAATTGGAAAGAGAATACATTTTGAAGCAATGGAGGTTGAGGAGGAAGACTCAGAGGCACTAAAAAGACATAAAATAGAATTAGAAAAGGAGCTAGTTGAAGCTGGGAACATGAAAATGAAGGGAAAGGTCCAAGGCCCATCCTTTGAGGTTCAAGAATACAATTTTTTACAAGCATAGGAAGGATCCAATGATAGAGTCAAGTACAAGAATGATCTGTATGATAGATATAAGTAGGATCAGAATTTTTTTTCAAAAGATTCTTTGAAGCGTTATTCAAAAGTCAGAAACATATTAGACAAGGAACTCTCATTAGTTACTGTAAAATACCATGAAAAAAATACTTTAAATTGGGCAATAGC
Source organism: Pseudotsuga menziesii (assembly GCA_001517045.1). NCBI lineage: Eukaryota > Viridiplantae > Streptophyta > Pinopsida > Pinales > Pinaceae > Pseudotsuga > Pseudotsuga menziesii. The sequence goes on along the minus strand of LPNX010760049.1, from coordinate 111,414 downwards.
CACTCAAAACAGAGTTACTGAAATGAAGATTAATTTGCAGAAGATCCCAGTACCTAATAAGATTCATTTGCACAAACAAACTGGGGAGGTCATTTACACTAACCTTATTAAAGCTACTTTGAAAGTTTCAAAGTTACAGTCAATGGTGTCCAGAATAGAGAACCAATTAAAGCATGAAAGTGGAGAATAAAGTATATCAACAACAAATTAAGAAACTCCAAGGATATCTTTTAGCTATGGATAGTGAGGTGGACAAAGGACATGAAACCAGTAATATTTTGGCTGAAAAAGAGAGCACAATCCAAATGTTGAAGAAAAATTTGAAGATTATAGCTACTCAGTTAGTTCATGCCTCTGAATTGACAGAGTTGGAGAAAGAAAATGAGTCATTATCTTGTGAATTAAAGACTGTAATGACAAACTATTAAAGCTTGCTGGAGGAAAAATCAAATGGGTGACGGAAAAGGGCTTCCTTATTGCTAAATTGATGTTTTGAATGAAAATCAATTGGCTTTGGAAAGGGAAAGAGATGAGAAAACTAAAAGTGAAACACTAAAGGTAGATAATAAAAGTACATAGACAAGTACAAAATCCATTGTTCAAGATATGCCACAAGTCAGATTGAGGGATAAAGAGATAAAGAGCCCAAAAACAAAAAATCAGAACTTGGTTGAAGTAGTTAAAAAGAAGGAAGAAGAGATCAAACTCACTGAGAATAAAAATAAGGAGTTTCTGGACATAAATTATAGATTAGTAAAAAAACTATCATGACAGCTGCCAGTACAATGTGCTAGGCATCTCCTTTGGAATATGATTATTGTTGAGGTAACCAAAATAAGGCCTTATTTGAATTACATCCAAGATAAGGAAATGACAATTAATACAGCAAGGCAAAGTTGTGTAGCTGTAAAAGAGGTCTTCAATAAAAAGGTAGTAGAAATACCTAGAAACGCTATAAACTTTCTCAACACTTTGTCTGAAGAGGAATTGAGAACAATGGGCATCAAAGACATGATTACATTATTAACTTGGGCTAGGAAAATTGTTGGGAAGCATCAATATATTGAGACTATGCAAGCAACGAAAGATATAATGATTCATCAGGTGAAATATTTCAAAGGCCTATTTATAGGATTATTTTAGAAAGGTTTTCCTCCTTTTTGGGATGAATATGGCAAGCTAACTTCTCATTTTGAATATTTGGCCTTGTTGGTTAAATCCAGGTTAGATCATAAGAAGTTTGAGTATATGACTAAATCCTTGATAGGAAAATCCATAATTGATAAATTGATTGTCGATTTTGAGTTGGTAAATACATTCAGAACAATTGGTGCTTAGCTGCCACCTATTTCTTATGTAGACCATGTGGAGCTGAGGGTATTATCTAAAGAGATGGCCAGTTTGGAGATGTCATCTGAAGATCAATGGAAGACCATATAGAAGTTTGTAAAAATGAAATACAAGTTACATCAGTGAAGAATTTAATTTCAAGTTTCGAGCTACAATGAAGACAAAGACCAAAATTTGGCAGAAATTCCACCCAACCGAAAAAACCCGTAAATAAAGCTAGGGTTTTGAGACAAAATTTTTAAATGAGCCTAACCTCATCTATGTTACTCAGAATCATTTTTATAACCTATTTCTGGAACTTTAATAGCCACTATGCATCTACCTACGCAATTGGAACATAAATCTGGCAACCGGTCAAAATATTTCCGCTCTGCAATTTTCGGGGCCGTCACCGAAATTCTGGAAAATGGCTGATTTTAAATCAATGATATCTCCACTTTCGAAAATCCAAATGAGATTATTTAGTTTTGAAAGTGTGTATTTTTGCAAGAGGAATTCATATATGCAACTTGTTTCTTCTAAATCTATAAAAAACGTTTCAGAAATGGATCTGAAATTCGTCCCCCAATTTTTCCCTCTTTTTTTTTCACCAAAAATAAGAGAAAAAAATTTCAACTTGTGCCAAGGAAAGTGCTTTGATACCAGATGTGAGGAACCTCTTGCAATAAACAATGATAATGTATGATATAAGAGATTTTATTAATCACAAGACACTTCGAGGGGGTAACCTCCTTTGAGAAAGCTCAATACAAATAAATATTGGATGCCTTCATTAGTCTCAACACTCACTTATATACTAAGTCTAATCTAAACAACTATTACTCCCCATGAATGTGGGATAATACAACATACTAACAGGACAACTTACAAAGCATATGCATCCAACAACATATCCTAATGAAATAAAGAGGAGGGTTGACACGATTTCTTGACATAGATGCTGGAGAAATTTCGCCAGGGTACTAGACTCTTGAGGCCCTTTCTCCCAAGACAAGTGTGAAAAGTTTGAGCAAGAGGAACCCATTGGAGGGAATCCACAACACTAAGGTCATGGTTTTGATTCTTTCTGCTCTGTTTAATACAATGATTCATTTCATTTCCCATATTTGATTCTTTTTGCTCCGTTTAATACAATGATGAAATTTCATTTCCCATTTATAGTGAATTTCCTTGGTCATTTACTTGGATTAGTCAAGTTGTTTCTAGTACAATCCTCTTGGTCTTTGTTTGTGGTGAATATTCTATAGGTTTTCTCATTTAGGAATTAGGTATAGATTTTCTCATTAGGTATTTTTCTTTCTTTTTAATGAAACAATAATATGTAATAGATTCCCACGCAAGAAACAATAATATGAACCAAGTCGTTCTCAAACCAATGTAATTCAAGGCTATAAATAAATGGAATGTGGAATGTGTAACATTGTATTTTTAATATTAGTATATCTATGTAATTTGTGGTTGGATCATATTGGTAGAGATTAAATAGTTGAGAGATAACAATGAAATGGAATATTATTCTTTTAATTAAACGATTTCAACTCCGAGTTATCCATGTTTAGCTACATATTATGGCCCACATTCTTGTTGCTTAGAGAGGCGCTTTACAACCAAGTATGGGGGAGATCTTGTAAAGTAATGTAACATTTTATGTTCCTTGCACCCAGCTCTCCAGCCCACTATGGGGGAGATCTTGTAACGTTATGTAATGTTCCTCTTGTAAATGTAGGCCATAAAAAATAAAATAAAAAAATTAATGATCCGCCAAAAAAAATGTCCGTTATAAAAACAACACAATATGTGGGAGATGTTGTAATGTTCCTACTTAACAGAATAGAAATAAAATAAAAAAATTGAATTATACCCCAAAAAAATGTTGGTGGTGCACACGGTTTTAAAACCATGTGGAAGACCTTCTAAACAACACCTAGTTTTATTGTACATGGTTCAAGAGGGCCTTGTTAATGGTTTTAAAACCATGAGCAAGGCCTCCTATATAACCCATGGTTTTAGGATGGCCTTGCACATGGTTTTAAAACCATATACGGGGGAGATGTTGTAATGTTCTTTCCTAAGAAAATAAAAAATAATAAAATATATTATATGTCAACCATAAATAGTATTAAATATTAATAATAAAAATATTATATGTGAATCTCAAATAAAAAGATGTGTCTTTTGGTGTGAATCACACCAAAGCTTATAGTTGACTGCAATACTTAAGAAGAGGTTTGCACCTCCAAATATTTGATCCCTCTTTGCGCTTGATAGAGCCTACCATTTGGATCTATGCTATATAGTGTCTATCATTCTTCTAGTTATTTGCCATGAAGTGTTGGTTATCCATTCATATACTACTAGTTATCTATTTATTAGTTATTTTTTATGGGTGTGTGCAAGAAGTTGAGGGAACTTTTAGATGCAATGGTGGGGTGAAGTCAATCACTCTTAATCCAAAAAAAAGAAATCATCCCAAGCAATCCCGAACCTACCAAGCGTAGTCCCAAGGCCAGCAATAAGCATGCCAACTAGGATAGTAAACCAAATCACGCCTCTGTTTTAGTGAACAAAATCGCGTGCACGATTTTGTTCACTAAAATGGAGGCACAATTTGGAAAGCCTGTTTTTTTTTAAATAGGCTGCAGCCGTCTTTTTCTCCTCACCGCACGGCTATTGGACCAAGGAGGAGAAAATCTCGACTGGGCGAACGTGATTTTGGGTGTGCCAAAGCCCTCCATCTCCACCTTTGGATAAACCTCCTCTTTGTGAGGTATTTTCCTCATTTCTTTTTATGTTTTTTTCTCTTTCTTCATCAATTTATTTGCCCTAGATTGAAAAATTAAACCATATTAAATTAAATTATGGCCAATTGAAACAAAAACCCAATGGAAACAAGAACCCCAATGTAATTGGCCAATTGAAACCAATTCCCCAATTTAATGATAAAAATTAAATAATTTTGATTATTTACCAAAATTCATACCCAAAATTCCCATGCCCAATGGAAACCAAAACCCCAATTAACTCAAAAAACAAATGAATTTCACTTTTTCCATATGCATATTCAGAAGGATCCTTGTGAATCCATACCAAAATCCACAAATATGAAAAGTTTGTCAAGCACATTGCAAGTTTGCATAAGTAATTTACATGCCCAATTTAAGCCAAAACCCCAATTAACTCATAAAAAACAAACGAACTTCACTATTGTGAATCCAAACCAAAATTAACAAATACGCAAAGTTTGTCAATTATGTTGCAAGCTTGCATATACAACTAAAAAAAAATCAAGTAGAATTCATATATTCCCCTAAAATACATAAACAAACATGGTAAATCCCTTGCCTCTATCCGAAATATCGAAGTTGCTCTTCCAAGAACATCAATAAACACCTTATAATTTTGATGAAACTTCTCAAAGTTTCTCTTCCAAGAACATCAATAAACACCTTATAGTTTTGATGAAACTTCCCAATCCAAGTGTCAAAATAAGGTATAGAAGCTTCCCATGCTTTTAACAAAAATTTTGTGTTGAACGAAGGGTACTTTTTGGTTACTTAGGTCAAGACAACAAAGTTCAACAATAGACTCTATGAACGTGAAGATACATAGGTAGGTTGATGTATTTGATTAAACATGCCAATCACATACTAGATCATACATGATATTTAATCCAGTGGAACCCTTGCAACCATGAAATCCATAAAGTTCTGCTAAATAGCCTATGGAGTCCAAAAAACATCACACTACAACAAATAATTACATATCTAACAAAATCGTTGCCTATACTGGGATTTTATTCATCAACAGCACATTATGCCGCCTATTCTAGGGTCTAGTTGTTGCCTCTACCCGCAATCTGGGAGCTGGTCCCGCAAAGGCAATAATCAGCACCTCACAATTTCGACAAAACTTCATAAGCCAAGCCTTAAAATAAGCTAGAGGAGCTTCGCAATAAACATATGCACTCAAGCAAGGATAATTTTAGGGGCGAATTTTAGCCCAGTGGACTATTTTTCCATGTTTTTATCCCAAAAAAGATTCGCCATTTTGCATTTTTTGAAGCCCTGTTTCACCCAATTTCGATGGGGTAAAAATTTTCACCCTAAAAATAGCCAAATTATTATATAAACGATATAAAATCCTTGGAATTTAAAATTTTTTTTGAAAAATATTGCCAATCATTTTATAGTTGGCATTTTAAGAATCGGTAATATTCACCAACATTTATACACTTTTAAATAAGTATGGTTCTGCTTGGAGGGGTGGAGATGAGCTCCGTCGCTCCTTATCAGATTCATGGTTGACTATTTTTGATACGATCGCAAGATTGAATGATGCTTTGTATAGCATCGCATCGTATAGGGAGAGGAAAATAAAACAATACGCTGATGGGTTGAGCTATAACTAGGTAAAGAAGATAAAAATAACAAAAGAACACATCTATACATTGTTTAGACTGCCTGGGACGGATAACATTCCGGAGATAAGCAGGCCACATATTTCTATTGAGTGCTGCACTTTTCCACCCATCAGAGACAATTGGATGGATATGTGGTACATGGTTTTTGACATTCCCCCTCACAACAATAGGGAAGTACCGATGTACTTCCTTCAAAAATTGTATGTAGAGTTTGTGATGGGGAAACATGTCAAATATTTTGACATGTTGGGCTTCCAGGGAGTTGGTAGGGGGATGCCCCAACACCGAACCCATGCTAGGCATAGAGATTCCAATCCACAGATACCTGCAGCCTGCGCCCAGCTACCGAGGGAAGACATCCCTCCTGCACATGACATGGTTTCCCAGACACGGGATGCATTTTTTACTCTAGCTGAGATGGTCTCTCGACACACGACCACTATTGACCAGAGAGCACCCTCTTCCTCTGCTGGTGTACAACCACCAGCTTCTGGTGGTGGAGGGAAATTTGTTGGTGGGGATATACTAACATCCCATGTGCTTTAGAGCGAGCCACATGTCTGCACATTGTGTGGGGGACCATGTTATGGTCCTGGACCAAGACATGGTACCACTACGATGACTGGTGGTCAGGTAAGGACATTGTTTTAAAACTCTGTTATTGTTCAATTTTTAATTGTTCCATACTATATCTAACATATTAAAAGATTCATAATATATATGCAATATTTACTCTTGCAGGAGATTGATGCCTCTCACAGGGGTGGTATTGCACCCGGTGTGGTTGTACCCGAGGCCCAAAGAACCACAATTAAGGTAATATTTAAACACTTGTCATTTTGTTATTACATATAATTTTGTTAATGCATTTGTTAGTCTTGATTAATTTATTAAACTGTCTAATATTTACAATTTTTGAAGTTGCAGGAACCCCACTTAGAACGTGATGCGGGAGACATTGATATCAACGACATAGTCCAAGGTGGAATTTACAACTACTTGAAGAATGTAAGTACATGGGTTATGATTGAATCTTGTTCGAATTATTTAAATTTCTTACTGTACACTCCTTTATAGATCGCTAATGTAAATATAATTTTTAAACTTGCGGATGCTAGAGGCATCTGAAGAGGGGCAAGAAATTGATGGAAGCAGTCACTCCCATGGTGGAGATATGTCCCAGGAAGGGGTAAGTATATTACAACATGTTATTTTTTCAGTACATATTATTCCATCCATTCAAATCCATGTCCAACTATGGTAACACTTTATGAATGGAAACGTCATCGGAAATCCCTGCACCGCCTCTTTGGTTTGGATCTCCCCGTAGTCCAAACATAGATAAGGGGGTTGTTTACACCAGACGAGGTCCCTCTTCCTTGAACAGAGCGGGTGTGCATGAGGATCAACCTACTCATCCCACGGTAATGTACACACTTCCAATGGCAGTTGTTGGTTAGCTATGTATTCACTTCACAAGTGGTTTTTCTTAATGTTATTTTTGCATGTTTATAGCATCAGGATGTAGATTCATCCGTGCCAGACCTTAGTGGGATTGTTGATGCCGCTGTCAATGCCACATCTACAATAGGGATAATTCACAGTGAGGTACATCTACTTGAATATTTGTAATTGTACATTTCATTTGTATTGTTTCTGGACATGCACGATGTCTAACTATTTAATCATTTGGTGAATGTAGCCACACCCTGGTCCATTAGTGCACGCAACTGAGGTTGATGTTCAACCTATGGCTCCTCTTACTACTGAAGAGTGCCAACCTCATCCCCTAGAAATGGTTTTTTCGGTGAGATGTTCATTTTTTACATAATTGATTAGTACTTTCTCATTCATGTACATGTTGATAATTCTTGAGATAATTGACATATTTTTTTTTATTCACAGAGAAGCATGGAAATGAGGCTCACTGCAAGGTGGAGTACAGTAGAGGCACCTACACCCTCGACACCATAGGAACCTATACCCCCTACGGATGCAGTAAGTCTTTGTTTTATTTACAATTGAGTCATATTTTAAATTTTCAAAATTTGTTATTGATGGGTAGTAGTAGTTCAGTTACCTGATCAGGAAATATTTTCATTGATTTGTAGTCGCTAGAGATGCACAGTGGTCATAGACAGAGCCAAAGAGCATCAGGGTCCGGGAAAAACAAGAGAAAGTTAGAATTTTGATGTGTTAGTCCAGGACAAATATGTTTTTTTATGTACAATCCAGAGTTAGAGTATAGAGGCGCGGTCCAGGATAGATGTACTTTTGTTTGCACATGTACATCAAATATGTTTTTGATACATGTACATTGACAGGGCATAGACATGCCTTTGATTTTTGTATTATAACTTTCATGGTATAAAAAATATTTCATATCAAGGCTCTTGAGATATTCATGGTTCAGTCTTTTAAGTGTGATTATACATGTGTGGCGAAGAATGTTTCTATGTGTAATGTTCCCAATTTTTTATAGATTTTACGATTGTATGGAGATATCAGTTATAAATTTGAGAACAATGCACCATTACAATAAATTACGTAATGACAAAAATGTACATTTTAATTGTTTTTTACCACGATCCAATTGCATATACAATGTTATATTAACAAAGTCAAATTGTATTCAAAAAGATGGAACATAGGTCTAATACACATTTAAGCACCCAACATAGCTAAGCAACTGATCCAACTTGGTGGAATACAAAAGCACCTTACCCACATAACAACCTAACAAATGTTTAAAGGATGCACGAAGTTGACACACTTAAATGATGCACCAGTGTGGTCTACATAAATAAAATTATTTTTTGGCATGATGTCTTTCATCTAACGAATACATGGGATACACATCAAACCTAAAAGTATCTGAGTATTATAAGGTTGATTCAAAATAATGGTTATGACTATATCTTGCACATTATGTATGTCTTGCACATTATTTTATCATTTCGTTAATGTACATGGCATTTGATGAATGGCCTCGAGTAACAACTTTGAAAGAGATGAAAGTTATGTGTGATTAATGTACATGGAATTTTCGAAGCATTTGTAGCGTGAAGATATATATATTTTGTAATAATGGCGCAATAGAATGGCCACTTATTTCTAAACATAAACATGTTCCATTACATGGTTATTGACGTAATGGCATTATATCCTCCTGCATTTCATCGTACAAATGCTCACATCTCTTATATGAGGGGAAGATCTACAATTGCCTTCAAGCTGACCTTTATGTGCAAAAATTTCATATTCACTTACTGAGCAAAACCCTAGTTTCCAAAATTGACAAAAAAAAATGATCCCTTGTCCATGGCTCTAGAGTAGAGGGCCACTCTAGCACTATCGCGATGTACTCAATCCAATGGAGCTGATGGTTCATCGCTCCGAGCAACGGTCATCAATCTATGAAACGTTGAATCCCACCTCCCACGGGCTTTTAGGGACACCCATTGAATCCCTAACCAGGGCATATAGTGGAAACCGTGCATCAAAAAGGGATTTCAGTGGGTTGTGCAAGCGTGTTTAGGCAGGTTCCTTGTGGGAATGCTAGCCACACATTCACAGTCAAGGAATTTGCAAAGCCGACCCATATGTGTAGAAATTGGACATTCACTTACTGAGCAAAACCCTAGTTTCCAAAATTGACCAAAATAATGGTCTCTTCTCCATGGAAGTAGATTAGAGGGCCACCCTAGCACTATCTCAATGTCTAAAATCCAATAGAGCTAATGGTTTATCGATCCGAGCAATGGTCATGATTCGATGGCACGTTGAATCCCACCTCCTCCAAACTTTCAGGGACACCTGTTGAATCCCTACCTGGAGCATAGAATGGAAACCGTGAATCAAAAAGGACTTTCGGTGGTTCGTGCAAGATTTTTTAGGCATGTATTATGTGGGAACACTAGCCACACCTTCACGGTTGAGTAATATGGGAATTTGACCCCTATGTGCAAAAATTTCACATTCACTTACTGAGCAAAACCCTAGTTTCCAAAATTGACCAAAATAATGGTCTCTTCTCCATGGAAGCAGATTAGAGGGCCACCCTATCACTATCCCGATGTCCTGAATCCAACGGAGCCGAAGGTTCGTCGATCCGAGCAACGGTCATGATTCTGTGGCACATTGAATCCCACCTCCTACAGACTTTCAGGGACACCTGTTGAATCCCTACACCGAGCATAGAATGGAAACCATGCATAAAAGAGGGCTTCCAGTGGGTCATGCAAGCGTGTTTAGGCATGTGTTATGTGGGAACGCTAGCCACACCTTCATGGTCAAGCAATATGCGAATTTGACCCCCATGTGCAAAAATTTCACATTCACTTACTAAGCAAAACCCTAGGTTCCAAAATTGACCAAAATAATGGTCTCTTCTCCATGGAACCAGATTAGAGGGCCACCCTAGCACTATCCCGATGTCCTGAATCCAACGGAGCCGATGGTTCATCGATCCAAGAAATGGTCATTATTATGTGGCACGTTGAATCCCACCTCCTACAGGCTTTTAGGGACACCTGTTAAATCCCTACCTGAGGCATAGAATGGAAACTGTGCATAAAAAAGGGCTTTCGGTGGGTCGTACAAACATGTTTAGGAACCTGTTATGTGGGAATGCTAGCCACACCTTCACGATCAAGCAATATGTGAATTTGATCCCCATGTGCAAAAATTTCACATTCACTTACTGAGCAAAACCCTAGTTTCCAAAATTGACCAAAATAATGGTCTCTTCTCCATGGAACCAAATTAGAGGGCCACCCTAGCACTATCCTGATCTCCTGAATCCAATGGAGCCGACAGTTCGTCGATCCGAGAAACGGTCATGATTCTGTGGCACGTTAAATCCCACCTCCTACAGGCTTTCAGGGACACCTGTTGAATCCCTACCCGGGGCATAGAATGGAAACCGTGCATAAAAAAGGGCTTTCAGTGGGTCGTACATGCATGTTTAGGCACCTATCATGTGGGAACGCTAGCCACACCTTCATGGTCGAGCAATATGCGAATTTGACCCCCATGTGCAAAAATTTCACATTCACTAACTAAGCAAAACCCTAGTTTCCAAAATTGACCAAAATAATGGTCTCTTCTCCATGGAACCAGACTAGAGGGCCACCCTAGAACTATCCCGATGTCCTGAATCCAATGGAGTCGACAGTTCGTCGATCCAAGCAACGGTCATGATTCTGGGGCACGTTGAATCCCACCTCCTACAGGCTTTCAAGAAGGTTTTTACATTCAAATTAACTAGTTTAGATGTAGGCTTGAGAAAACGAAGGACCCTGGTGTTCTTATTTACAATTGCTTGTGACAACACACGACGAGCCGCATTGTGGTCCTTTAACAGTGTGTTCTTACCAATTTTACCAAAGGCATCTACTAAGATTTTAACTATATGAGAACTTTGTCCATAAGACTTTATCATCTTTATCCCTAACGATTTCCTAACAATATTCATGCCCCTAGATTTTAACAATGATAAAAATAATCTACATTTATCTCCATCACATTTAGAAACAAAATATTTATTTAGTATCTGTTGAGTTTGATAAGAAATACTACGTTTAGATAGCGTACCTTCAATGGAATTGAGGAGTCCTTCATCAACTTGTATACGCTTCGAAGTTCTTCGATGTGTGCTTTCTAATGGAGGTAAGGGGGTTGGATTTCTATCATCTAGTGCATCAACAATATGCTTTGGCATTTCAGTAGCAACTTGTTGTCCTTCATTCTCTTCCTGGTAGTTGGATGGTGGAAGTCCAACATCCTCATCGATGGTCCGGATAATATTTTCTTCTTCAACAGTAGGCTCCATGTCCAACGCCTCTTCAACAGTAGGCTCCATGTACAACGCCTCTTCATGAGCTTCATCTTGAGATGGTATCTTATCACTTTGACTTGATGTGGGATTTGAAACATCCCCTAATGAGCACCTACATTTTGCTTCTTGAATACTTCCATGGGGTGCTTGTTCAACAACTATTGTGGAAATTGAAGGTCCCTCTAGTGAATGCTTCCTTTTTTTGTGTTGGATTAATAGGATGAACCTCTGTATCCTCTATAATTGGATTTGGATTAGTTTCCAAAGAAATCCTTCGATTCATCATGTCTATTCTTTTCTTTTCTTTCTCTTCTTCGATGACTTATTGAGGTCTCTTCTTCCTTGCTGATTTTATTCCTCGGTTACGTACATTCCCCATCACCACAATGATCAATGTCAATATAGTTTGTTTTTGTTGCTCCTCAATTACAAGCTTTGAAACCTTTAACTTGCTTTATAACCATTGATCCTTCAAGGTGCTTCAATCTTCCTTTTCAATTATTCATATTTCCCATCAAAACAATAATGAATGGAAAAATTTACCTTTGGTTCTCTTGAATAATAAGAAATGAAAGTTAAATCATAAATTGTTTCTCAAGCTGATTTTCTTGTACAATTGTGTATATCCACCATCACCATGAAATGACATTGAAGCTTGATATCTTATCCTGTGTGCTCCTCAACCATGAAATATATCCTCAATGTTGCACCTACATAACAAAAAGAATGATGGAGAATGTGTAAATTGTGAGTATTTTCACGGGCAAGCTCGTGCTCCTGAAAAAAAACACGCGGTAATGGGATAAATTCATAAAAACAGAGTGAAGTTGCTCTCGGACAAAAAAAATTCACTGTTTTTACAGTCCCAAAATGTGCACACGTTATCTAGAGTAAAAACGCGTGCGTGATTTGTTTAAGTATAACGCGCACGCGATATGGTTAAGCACAATTAATAGAGTGGGTGCATGGCTAGTGTCAAAACCCCAAATTTTCACAAAAATTTAAAATTTTGAGATAACAACAAATGCTAAAACCTGCGGTCTACTAACAGCTAAAGGTTAGCAATAAAAGAAACAGTCAAGTGATTAGTTTTACAAATCTTAATTATGTTAACTCAACAGTTCAATTTGTAACAAGAATAAGATTTACTTGCGTATTGTTTTATTTCAGTTTATTGATGAGTCTCTTCATGTCAAGTAGGTGGAATCTAACTTTTGAATTTGGGGCTTACTTAGCAATTGTGCTAACGCAGAAGATTACTGGTTCTTATAGGTTTACAAGTATGATTGAATGAGTACTTTTTAAAAATTCTTAAAGTATCCAGCAGTGTTTTATTTGCAATTATAAAGCTTAGTAATTAAGCTGCTTAATTCTAAACAGCTTCCGTGAGGTAAAACCATTTGGCTTCCTTCAGTTTTTCTTGTAATAAAGTTTAGAAGTACGTAACGACAGTAAGATATGTTTGCGACTCTAAAATTATAATATCAGTTACAAATTACTTCTACTTTAGTGTGCATAACTTGCAATGTTATAATGGTTGTTTTGTCAGTATGTAAACAATAATATATTATCTTATCTGTGTAACAACTGTTCCACATTTCGCTTCTGCGAGGAAACTTACAGCCTTTAACCTTCTTGTCGTTACAAGTTTGATTTGTGCTAACAACAAAAATAAACCATAATGCTTTCTCACATAAAATCAATGTTTGCCTATACTTTTTAACTTCATGCCGAACCATGTGGTTCTAATAAATCTGGACTCAAGTAGGATCATTCCTATTCAATTTCTTAATTTTCTATGATACTTCTCTTGTATTAAATTATTGTTTACAATCAGTATTTCTGATATTGATGCCTTCGAAACAGGTTGACGTTCTAGCTATTTTGTATAATTCTATAACCACTTCACTAACCAATAGATTTGGTGAATCAATAGTAAGAACCTGGTTGAGTCACAACCAAAATATTTCAAAGTTTCATCGCTCTGAACTATGTAAAAGCAATTCATAAAAGTGTTCTTTCAAAACACTTTGTCAACTTCATAGTTTTGCTATTGTTTGATTTATTAGTTTCTATATGACTTATAGACATGCATAAACTATTTTGTTTAAATAGACATTTAAGTCTATAATTTGTTTAAGGTCATAAACAACTTTTAAAAAGAGTTTATGATTCTACAACAACTACGTTGTGCCACTTATAAAATGTTACAACTTGAAAAGTCGTTTTTACAAAAGATTAACCACGTATAAACTATATTGTTTCTACATAAGAAAGCTATAGGTGTTCGGTGGTTAGCTTGAGCTCTCCCATATAATATATGATCTCTATCCATATCAAGGTTAATGCTTAGAGAAGAGAATTACTACTATCCAAATCGTATTTGTGATGTTACAATATAGTAGGCATAAGGTTAACGATGAAATGAGTTCTATGCATGAACGGTTTCGGCATTAACCAAAGTTTAAAGGTGACACTTCTTGCTAGGTTAACATAAATCACAACGTTGATATTCTAACCCTGACCTAGTATATCATATGATGAGCGGTGTGTTGATGGATAAGCAATACTTTTATGATATAGTTTACACCTCGTTCCAAATGATTAAATAATTGGTTATTATGTATGCAGGAGACTATAGGAAATGATCCACTACATGGTTTGATTTAATCGTGACCACATGGTCTTCTCCTAACCAAGCGTGGAAGATATAAGAACCACCATAACCCTAACCCTTTTCATTTCTCCTCACAGTTCATGCTGGCCCTTGAGGCTGCTCTGCTTGGATTTCATGGCGGCCGTTGGTCCTCTTCTGCTCCAGTTGTCTCGAGTCTTTGGTTAGCATTGCCTTTACCTCCTGTGTTTGGTTTGAAAGCCATCCTTAGTGGCTGTGAGTTCTCACTCTACAAGCTTTGTTGATTCTATCATTACCCTTGGCTTGTTGTCTGCTCCAGCTTCCTTTCGTTGTCCTCGTGGCTCACTGTCTGCTCCAGCTTCCTTTCGTAGTCCCCGTGGCTCGTTGTTGCATGAGGTTTAGTCTTACAAGCTGTTTTAGCAAAGTCTGTTGGTGACAGTACTTCTACGAGATTGTTCGTCGTTTCAAATGACAAGTAAAAGTTTGTTTTTGCGTTTATTTAACTTGCAGCAAGTGTATTACTGTTACAAAGGAATAAACAGATCTTAGGTTATTTATTTACTGACATTCGTCTTTTAAACTCCTTGCAGACGCTCGCCACTATATGCATTCACGATGGAGGAAGTATGTAGTCATTCTTCGAATGTCGTGGCTCGTGGCTTAGTTCGCGTAAGCCCTGTGGTCCATATGTTGGGTTTTCACCCTACTTGTATGAGGTGGTTATTTGGAATAACCCAGGGTTTGGGGAAGCCTTCCTCGACTAGCCATAAGTTATGTGGTTATTTTTACAGGTCATTTGTTGATTTACCCAGTTTCAAAGCCTCGCTAGTCGATGGGTAGACTTGGTTTTAACTGAGCAATGTAATTAGTTTTGATGTTTGGATATTTATAATTAATAGTTCTCTTGTAAAGACAGTTCTGTCTTCAAGCTTGTTTCGATTTATCAAATGTTTAACATTAAGCTCTGCGTAATCAGGGTTTTTACCCTTCTCCACTGTAGATAAAGTTGTGTACTCTGTTTAAAGTTTATTATTAATGTTTTTACAACTGATACATACAGTCATAGTTTAGTTATAATTCTTGCTCGTTTTTGTTCAGAGTTATGAGCTAGGGTTTATCCTGTGGAAACCCTCGTTTTTAAATAAATTATTCTACTTAATTTTTAACAATTTTTAATACTTATTTAGTTGATTGTTAACTAGTATTTACAAAGTATTGTGGAAATTCTAGTTATAATAAATACCAATGTCTTTTTGTTTGTCTTTAAAGGGCTGTAAATAATTTATAATAACCTAGTTATATAAAGGTTACATAATCCAATAAATTTGGTTTATGACTTCAATATATTGACATTTGTCATTGTAATAATTATAAGGGTTTTTACCCTGTCTTTCACTTTCACAGGTACACCTTGTTTGTAAAAAAAAAAAGAGAACAATTCTTTTTATAAGTATACATTTTATGTATGTTGTTCATTATTGTATTTTATCTCTTTGTAATGAATTTAATTTGTTCTTTTTATGGTTAAAAATAACAAATCTTATCGTTTTGTTGATGTATTTGTAACTTCAGAATGTATTCATCTATGTATATTATGTATTGTAACCCGATGTTTATTCCGGGATGTATCTATAATGTAATTGAGTCATATTGTCATGCCCCGATGTTCTGATTGGGAGGATCAATTATGTAAACAAGTCATGTCAATTCATAGTGGGTAACCCTCCTATTGTCTAAGGGTTAAAGTCCCTGCAATTCCGGGGCACTAGGGTTATTAGACTCTCCTAGTAGAGGTCGGCCCTAGTAGGGTTTTAGTCATGTTGGGATTAGTATAAATAGAGAACTGGAGTCTCTATTTATCACACAAGTCATCCACACTCAAGTGTAGTGCATAGTTGAGGAAGGAGAAGACACTGGGTCTAGACAAGAAGAAGATTACTGCTTTTGGGAGATCACTTACTGTTTTGGGGCTTTTACTGTTTTGATGTTGATTCTATCTCTGAGGAAGTTGCGGGGTTTTCTCCTTTATGGTTTCCCTGAGGAAAAACATTGTGTTCATTGTCTCTTGTGCTTGATTGTTGTACTTGTTATTCTCTTAGTTAAAGATCCTAATAATGCTAGCTTAATGTTGAAAAACTAACATGGTATCAGAGCTAACCTGAGAAGAAGAAACTGTGCAGCTGTGGGAACTAGGGCTTCCTAGTTTGTGGATTTTCCTCCACATATTTTCAGCAAAAGTAAGGTGGAATAACTCTCCTCCTCAGGGTGCATCTTTCTGTCGAAGCAGAATCCAATTCTGAGGTTTTTCAGTTTTGGACCTGTCACTACTGCCGAAAATTAGGGCTTTTCACAGAAGAGGAATTTTTCAGTGAGCCCAGGAATGGATTGATCTCCTCCTCAAAATCGAAGTTAGGGACAAATTTCAAGGCATTTGGGTGAATAGAACTCTGGAAAAACAAAACCCTAATTTGCTCCTGAACCAACTCTGCAGGATTTCAACTCAAGTTTCAGATCCGACATCTTGAACCTGGTAAGATCTAAAATATTTTGTATTTCCATTTGAGGTTCTTAGATAAGATGTCTCGTCATACCAAGCTTGATGAAAAGCTTGAGGGAGCTGATAACTTCTGAGCCTGGAAGTATAGGATCTCCCTGGTCTTGGAAGAGAATGAATTAGACTCCTACATCCATGAGGAGGTTCCAGTTCCAGAGGGATATGAGGAAAAGGCCTTACATAAGAAGAAGATGGTTATGGCAAAGAGGATCATTACTAATTCTATCAAGGATCACCTTATCCCACAGGTGTCATCTCTCAAGACACCTAAAGCTATGTTTGATGCCCTAACCAAATTGTTTGAAGGGAAGAACATAAACTAGAAGATGACTATGAGGAATCAACTAAAGAATGTGAATATTCAGAATGCAAAGACTATCCAATCTTACTTCACAAGGGTTTCTCAGATCAAGGAACAAATAGAAGCTGTTGATGAAGAAGTGGAAAATGCAGAGATTGTGATGACTACTTTGAATGGCCTTCCTAGGTTATGGGATTCTTTCATCCAAGGAATCTGTACTAGAAAGAAGTGAGTCAAGTTCAGCAGGCTATGGGAAGAATGCTCTCAAGAAGAAGCTTGAGAAGAGAAGATGGGAAGTGAAGATCAAGCCCTCGTAGTTCACTCCAAGAAGGGAAGAATAAATCCTCATTACTCCACACGTAAGAACTCTCATTCTAACAATAGAAAGGACCTATCTAGATTGAGATGTTATACATGTGATGAAAAAGGACACTTTGCAAAAGACTATCCTAAGAGAAAGAACCACTCTCATAAGAAGAAGGGGAACAAAAGAAGACATCATGCTCATGCTGCAGAGGATGATAAACCATCCAGGAAGAGATCCATATATGAAAGTGAAGATTCTTCAAGCAAGGATGAATATGTTTTTATTTCCGCTCTCACGGGTAACATTACTCATGGTAGTGGTGATTGGCTTATAGACAGTGGGGCTTCCAAACATATGATTGGATTCAAGGAATCCTTTGTAAGACTATTAGAACATGAATCACCTCACAAGGTGAAGCTAGGAGATGACTACCAATATCCAATAAAAGGTAGTCAGGAATCTTCATATAAATTAGACTCTGGTAAGTCTCTAACAATGAAGGAAGTATTATTTGTACCAGGACTCAAGAAGAACCTTCTCTCCATATCAGCATTGGATGCAAAAACAATGCGGGTTGCATTCATAGATGGTCAAGTCATTATGTGGCCTAGAGGAAAGACTATCAATGATGCGGTAGTAATTGGAGAACAAGAAGGAGGATTGTACAAATTAAAGGGCCATCCAGAACAAGCAATGGTCCATGATATAATAGAGCCAAGTGAAATTTGACATAGAAGGCTTGCACATGTGCATTACAGAGCACTACCTATTGCAAGCAAAGTTGTTGAAGGTCTTCCAGAAATCCAAGAAAAACATGATGGGGTCTGCAAAGGATGTGCGAAGGGAAAGAACACAAAGAAGACATTTCCAAGTAGCGAAAGCAAAGCAAAAGGAATATTGGAAATCATCCACTCCGATGTATGCGGTCCTATGTCATCAAGCTCACTAAGCAGGTATGCATATTATGTTTCTTTTATTGATGATTTTTCTAGGGAGACATGGGTTTACTTCATGAAGAACAAAGACGAAGTATTCAGCAAATTCAAGGAATTCAAAGCCTTGAGCGAGAACCATACTGAAAAGAAGATCAAGACTTTTTTATCAGACAATGGCGGAGAATTCACTTCAAATGAATTCAAGAGGCTAGGCAAAGACTCAGGGATTAAGAGGGAGTTGCCCACTCCTTATAATCCACAACAGAATGGGGTTGCAAAAAGGAAGAATAGAACTATCATGGAAGCTGCAAGAGCAATGCTTCATGATCAAGATCTTCCTATGCATCTTTGGGCTAAAGCCGCCAGAACAACAGTGTATGTACATAACTGTACTCCACATAGAGTACTTGAGAACAAGACTCCTGAAGAAGTCTTCTCCAGCAGGAGACCAGAAGTCAGCCATCTCAGAATATTCGGCTGTCCTGTGTACATAAACATCACAAAGGAGAAAATGACAAAATTAGATCCTTCAGGAAAGAAGGGTATATTCATGGGATACTCTGAAAGCTCGAAGGCTTACAGAATCTATTTCCCAGGATACAAGAAGATTGACATCAACAGGGATGTGACATTTGATGAAGACATAGCTTACAACAAATCCAAAAAGATACCTGCTGAAGAACCTGAAGAAGCAGAAGCAGAAGCACCCAGAATTCATGATACAACCATGAATGAAGAAGCTCAAGAAGAAGATCAAGAATTCAAAGAACCACAAAGACCTGTAGATCCACCTCTAGAGAAGAATCCTCATAAGAGGAAACCTGCTTGGGTGTGAGAACTTATCCAAGGTGCAGAAAGATATGGGGCCCCAGAAGAGAATCACAGAGAAAGAAAGAGGACCAGATCCTGCTCCGAGTTTGTAGCTTTACTATGTGATTTCATTGATAAAGAACCTTCCAGTTATGAAGAAGCGGCAGAACAGAAAGAATGGAAGGATGCTATGATCGAAGAATATCAATCGATCATGAAGAATGATGTTTGGGATGTTGTCCCAAGAACAGAAGGGAAGTCAGTTGTAACTTCCAAATGGATCTACAAGATCAAGCATGCTGCAGACGGTAGCATTGAAAAGTATAAAGCAAGATTTGTGGCTCGGGGGTTCTCTCCGAAAGAAGGAATAGACTATGAAGACACCTTTGCACCTGTAGCCAGATACACTTCCATCAGATCAGTACTTGCTCTGGCTGCAGTGATGAAATGGAAGATACACCAGATGGATGTCAAGACTACTTTCTTGAATTGTGTAGTGGAAGAGGAAGTGTATGTAGAACAGCCACTTGGTTTTGAGACACATGACAAAGAGTCTTATGTATGCAGATTGAAGAAAGCCCTGTATGGTTTGAAACTGGCACCCGGGACCTGGTACGGCAGAATTGACAGCTTTCTACCCAGTTTGGGCTTTACCAAGAGTAAAGCAGATTCCAACCTTTACTACAAGGTTGAAGATGGCAACCCAATGATGCTTCTACTATATGTAGATGATCTATTTGTGACAGGTACAGATGGGTTGATTATTGATACGAAGAGAAATCTTGCTACTGAGTTCGAGATGAAGGACTTGGGTATGATGCATTACTTTCTAGGTATGGAAGTGTGGCAGAGTACGGATGGAATCTTCCTTGGACAAGGGAAGTATGCAGTAGAGATCCTGAAAAGGTTTGGGATGATGGACTGCAAGACTATGGCCACACCTATGGTATCAAACCTAAAGCTATTGAGTGATGTTTCATCATAGACGGTTGATGCTACAATGTATCGTCAGATGATTGGGTCATTGATGTACCTGACGAACACAAGACCAAACATTTGCTTTGCTGTGAACACCTTGAGCCAGTTCTTGACAGATCCGAGAAATGTTCACTTGATTGCTGCAAAGCATATTCTGAGATAACTGAAGGATGCAGTTGATTATGGGCTCAAGTTCGATGTGAATCAAAAGATTAACTTGGAGGGTTATGTTGATTCAGATTGGGAACGCAATGCCATCGATAGGAAGAGCACTTCAGGATGTTGCTTCAATATGGGATCAGGTGTGATCTCTTGGTTTAGTAGGAAGCAATCCTGAGTGGCACTGAGTACAGCTGAAGCAGAGTATGTCGCAGCTTGTTCAACTAGTTGTGAGGCAGTATGGCTGCAGAAGCTACTGTCTGATTTATTTGATCTCCAGTTGGATGCTACTTGTATACATTGTGACAACCAGAGTTGCGTGAAGTTGTCAGAGAATCCAGTGTTCCATGACAAGTCGAAGCATATCGAGATCAAGTACCACTATATCAGGGATATGGTGTAGAAGGGAGCAGTGAAGCTCCAGTATGTTGCGACGGAGGAACAGATAGCTAATGTATTAACGAAGCCATTAGCTAGAGTGAAGTTTGAGTACTTCAAGGAGAAGCTTGGTGTTCTCCAGATTAAGGTTTCCTCCAAGGGAAAGTGATGAGTCCCATAGCCATTCTGACATGGTGAGAGGATTGGTTCCTTCCATGGTCAAATGTAAGGGCTGAGCCATTCTATCATGGTGAGAGGATTGTTTCCTTCCATCACAGATATGAGTGCTAAGCCATTCTGATATGACTATAGGATTGGTTCCTACATGATCAGATATAAGGGCTATTGCCATTCTTGGAATGGAGATGTTTGGTGAGGTACCAGGAAAACTCAGTTTAGGACTGAGGGCCATTTTGATATGATCGTGAGATGCTCTCTCACATGATCAGATATGAGTGCATGGCCATTCTAATGTGATAGAGGGATGTGTTACCACTTGATCAGATGTAAGGGCTGAAGCCATTCTATCATGGCTAAAGGATTAGGTTCCTCCCATGTCAGATATGAGTGCTAAGCCATTTTGACTTAGTGTCAGATATAAGGGCTACCGCCATTCTTTGAATGGAGCTACCTGGTGAGGTACCAGGGATTCTTAGTCTAGGACTGAGAGCCATTTTGATGTGACTGAGGGATGTGTTCCCACATGATCAGATATAAGTGCAGTGGCCTTTCCATAGATGATAGTAGTTTGGGTTCCTATCATGCTAGTGGTTGTAAGTGCTGAGCCATTTCACAGATGATAGTAGTTTGGGTTCCTATCATGCCGGTGACTATAAGTGTTGTGCCTTTTCATAGATGGTAGTAGTTTGAGTTCCTACCATGCTGGTGATTGTAAGTGCTGGGCCTTTCCATAGATGGTAGTAGTTTGAGTTCCTACCATGCTGGTAGATGTGAGTGCTGTGCCTTTCCACATATGATAGTAGTCTGGGTTCCTATCATGCTGGTGGTTGTAAGTGCTGAGCCATTTCACAGATGATAGTAGTTTGGGTTCCTATCATGCTGGTGAATGTGAGTGCTGGGCCTTTCTGATATGATTATAGGATTGGTTCCTACATGATCATATGTGAGTGCTAGGCATGCCTTTCTGATGAGTAGGTCAGATGTAAGTGCTAGGCGGGCCATTCTGACTTAGTGTCAAATATAAGCGCTGAAGAAAGACCTACATGGAGGCTAGGCCTACAACCAGCATGAAAAAGGGATGGCTCTGTAAAAATTCCTGTGATGAGAAGAATCATGAGATAGCACCTGTGATGATGATTGCCAGTAATGATCCAGATCAAGTGATGATCGAGATCCAGTGATGATGATCCAGTAGTGATGATCCAGATCGAGTGATGATCCAGATCTAGTGATAATGCCCAGTGATGATCCAGATCAAGTGATGATCCAGATCCTGTGATGATGACCAGTGATGATCTAGATCCAGTGATGATGTCCCATGATTATCCAGATCGAGAGATGATCTAGATTCGAAGATTGACGATGACTTGAAGATGAAGATGACTTGAAGACTCAGAAGACTTGAGATGCAGATGACGAGATGATCTAGTTGATGCAGAGAAGAAGACCAGTGCTGAAAATTGTGTCGAAAGAATACCTTCCTAGTTAAGAGGGAGTGTTGATGTATTTGTAACTTCGGAATGTATTCATCTATGTATCTTATTTATTGTAACTCGATGTTTATTTTGGGATGTATCTATAATGTAATTGAGTCATATTGTCATGCCTTGATGTTCCAATCGGGAGGATCAATTATGTAAACAATTCATGTCAAGTCATAGTGGGTAACCCTCCGATTGTCTAAGGGTTAAAGTCCTCGCAGTTCCGGGGCACTAGGGTTATTAGACTCTCCTAGTAGAGGTCGGCCCTGGTAGGGTTTTAGTCATGTCAATATTAGTATAAATAGAGAACTGGAGTCTCTATTTATCACACAAGTAATCCACACTCAAGTGTAGCGCATAGTTGAGGAAGGAGAAGACACTAGGGCTAGACAAGAAGAAGATTACTGCTGTTGGGAGATCACTTACTGTTTTGGGGCTTTTACTATTTTGGTGTTGATTCTATCTCTGAGGAAGTTACGGGGTTTTCTTCTTTATGTTTTCCCCGAGGAAAAACACTGTGTTCATTGTCTCTTGTGCTTGATTGTTGTACTTGTTATTCTCTCAGTTAAAGATCCTAATAATGCTAGCTTAATGTTGAAAAACTAACACGTTTATCCTAGATTACTACTGTAATGGATTTGCATATAAAGAATACTGGTTGATTTCTACTCAGAAATATGAGCTAGGGTTTTTACCCTATTTAACTTTTATGATAATGAATTCTGTATTGTTATTTTGTTAAGTTTGATTACTGTCAAAAGATTTCTTCAGTTTGTTTAAATAATTATTAATTTATAAACGATACTGTTTATGTTAATATTATTATCTGTGAATTTACTATATTTTATTAAGTACATATTTGCACATATACTTTATTAATAAAGACTGAGAACAATTTATAATAGTTAGTTTATTCAATAGGATTATTTTTGTAAGCTTGATAAAAAGAAATGAGGATTTTCAAACCTGTCATTACTCCTTTACATATAATTTGTCTGTAAGAGTTTAAGAACAGTCCCTTGTTAATAATGCTTTAAGCATAGGTTACTAATGTATTTTAGTTTATTTTAATTCTAAGGAAAAGAATACTGTGAGAGTTATTAAGTTCTTTACTAATATATTCTTTATCTTGAATTAGTTTGTCTTTAGAATTTAATTAAGTTACCAATCCTTACTTAGGGTTCCAATAGTTACAGGTTAAATTAGTTGTTAATATTAGGAAGAGACATAAACTAACATAACCATATTTAAACCCTTAGTTAACATAAATAAATAAGCATTATAACTGTGACATTTATATTTCTTCTATTTCAGGTTAGATGTATAGTTTGTAAGAGAAAGCACTGTGTAAAAGAATAACTTACATACTTGAACACACTGCTATTAGTAAAATAATATGACCCTTTTCTTTTTCTATCATTCTTAATACATAGTCTGGTTTTAACAATAACCTAACTAAACAGATTAATATTCTTTCTGAAAGCAACTATCTACTGAAGGAAGAGATTCCAACACTCTGAAAAACATAAGTACTCTATTCATTTGAGATTCCTATCATACTTCATCCATTTTAAACACACTACCTGTGCTAGAGTACGGTCTGGTTTATTCCAGACGGGGAAAAACACAGGTAGGATTATTTTTCATCAAAATACAGATTCAGCATTCAAACAACTAAGAGATTTCAAGCTTTAACAGTTCACTACATAACATATAAATCATTCATTATTCATTCATTCTCAGATATAAACTTTATACACAATAAATAAATACTGTAGAACCTGTTTAAAGCTGGATGACAATAGCATTGGGAGGTCGTTCCTCCCTACCAACTCCTGGAGAGCGCTCAAACAATGACTTCTCAGGACCCCCGAGCCTGTTCCTGGTCTCCTTGGCCGAGAACTGGTGGAGAAAGCAACAAAATACTAGTCCAATGACTCAGTACTAACTCTGCACTCAGCAGCAAGATCTTTCAGCTAAAAAGTTGTACTAAATCACATCCTGTAATTTACCCCTCAAACACCTTCCACAAATTCCCTTCCCAAATAAATCCTTTGAAGTTCATTCACCTGAATGATTCTCTTCTTGGAATGAGCAGCCTCATCTCTCTTCAATGGGATTTTTTATTAAGATTGCCTAGGTATTTTTGGGTTAGTTGTCATTAATTGAGCCACCTGCTCTGATCCCACTTTCTTGGGGGATCATGACCCCAAATGTAGGGAGGTTGCCACCTGCAACATTGGAGGTGTTTGAGGATGCTGCCACTTGTCTATCTGCTCTCCACCTAGTCTCCTCCACCAACTTGACCTTTAACACTCTTTTTAACAGCTCTCCCAAACTGTTGTCTCCACTTTTATTTATTTAAAATTAAAATATTCAGAATTACATTCAATATCCTTGACTCTGCTGAGTCATCATTTACAACTTAGCATTAAATTTAATATAATGTCTTGGAATAAAATCAAAATAAGATAATATTATTTTGCAAAATTGGGGCATGTGACATACACACCCCCTTAGAACATAACATCGTCCTCAATGTTATTTATTCTTCATCCTCAGAATTCCCTTGGAACAGAATTGGATATGCATCTCCCATTTTACTTTCCAATTCCTAGGTGGCTTCCTCTAGACTAAGGTGCTTCCATTGCACCGTCACCTGTCCAATGGTGCGTTTCCGAAGTGTAAACTCTCTCCTCCCGATGATACAGTCTGGTTCCACCAGAAATTCTCCTTCTGGTTCCACCTATACAACATTCCAGTTAACCACATGAGTAGCATCATGAACATATTTCTTTAAAATGGAAATGTGAAAAACATTATGTACTCTTAAATTAGGTGGTAATGCCAATTGGTAAGCTACTTGTCCAATCCTAGACAAAATTTCAAATGGGCCACAGTAACGAGGTGCCAATTATGCGCAACTCCCCAATCTTGGAGAGCTCTTTTTGGGACTTACCTTGATGAACACATGTTCACCTACCTGAAACTCCTTTGGAGTTCTTTTTAAGTCTGCTTGACTTTTCTGGGGATCCTGTGCCACTTTCAGATTTCCCTGCACTTGTTTCACAATTTCTTCCATTTCTTTAACAGTTCTGGACCTAATACCAATCTATCTACTGGATTACTCCAAGAGATAGGAGTATTACATTTCCATCCATATAAAATTTCAAAAGGACTAAATCTGGCTGATGTCTGATAATTATTATTATAAGCAAATTCTACCAGATGTAAATAGTCCTCCCATTTACTAGGTTGGTCTTTCACATACATTCTTTATAGATCTTCTAATACTTGGTTTACCCTTTCAGTTTGTCCATCTATTTGATGATGGAAAGAAGTACTAAAATTTAATGTGGTGTTTAACCCTTTAAACAAAGACTTCCAAAAGTTTCCTGTAAACTTAGGATCTCTATCTGAGATTATGACTTTTGGTACCCCATGCAATCGGAAAATATGTTTTAGAAAAATACCAGCTATGTTTGCAGCTTTGTAAGTAGTTTTAACAGGTATAAAGTGAGCTGCTTTGCTTAACTTATCAACTAATACCATGATAAAATCATTATGATTTTGATTTTTTAGGCAGTCCAGTAATAAAATCTAGACTAATTATCTCCCATTTCCAGCTAGGGATGGGTAAAGGCTAAAGTAAACCAACTGGGTGTTGATGTTCAGTTTTTACCTATTGACATTCAAAACACCTAGCAATATATTCTGCTACTTCAGTTTTCATATTTGGCCAGAAATACTCTTTTCTTAACATGGTTATAGTCTTTTGATAACCTAGATGACCTGAATATGGTGTTTTATGAATTTCATCCAGAATTAACAGCTTAACTTTAGGTACGTTAGGTACATACATCCTATCTTTATACAACAAAAATTCTTTTTCATTTAAACTGTAACCCTTAATTAAGTTTTCTGTTGGATTTTCTTTAGCTTTAGCTTGCAATTTCTGGTAAATTTCATCTTGTTCTATTCCTTCTTTAAGCTGTTCATCTAAATCTGAAACATAGGTGCTGATTGTTGTTGCAAAATTCAGCCTTGCGTTCCTACTTAATGCATCAACAACTTTATTTTCTTTACCTTTTATATGTTGGATTTCAAAATCATACTCACTTAAGAAAGCTAACCACCTAGCTGGTCTGGCATTTAAATTTGGCTGATCTAAAAGATACTTCAATCATTTATTGTCAGTCATTAAAACAAATTTTCTGCCAATTAGGTGATGTTGCCACATCTTTAAGGCGTGTATTACAGCTGCTAATTCCAGATCATATGTTGCATAATTCTCTTCATGAACTTTTAACTTTCTAGACTCATAGGAAATAACATACCCTTCTTGAGTCAGAACACCACCTAAGCCATCATTACAGGCGTCAGTGCACATTACAAATTCTTTATTAATATCTTCTATTCTTAAAATAGGTGCATTGGTTAATAAAGTTTTTAACTTTTTAAATCTTTCTTCACATTTCTGATTCCAGTCGAACTTCTTTCCCTTCTTCTGCAAGGAATTTATCGGATTTGCTATCCTCAAAAAACCTTCAATGAACCTCCGGTAGTAATCGGTAATGCCCATGAAAGATCGACATCCATCACATCCTTAGGAATCGACCAATCTTCGATTGCCCTTATCTTTTCAGGATCTATGAAAATTCTTTCCTTGGTCACCACATGACCTAAATACTGAATCTTATCGTTGAAGAAATCACATTTACTAAACTTTGCGAAGAGTTGATGTTCTCGCAACTCTTGAAAAACAATTTTTAGATGTTCTTTATATTCTTCTTCAGTTTTTTGAATAGATCAGAATGTCGTCGATAAACACGACCACAAACTTATCTAAATACTTATGCATCACGTTGTTCATTAAACACATGAAGACAGTTGGGGCATTGGTAAGCCCAAATGGCATTACGACAAATTCGTAATGACCATATCTTGTTCTAAAAGCTGTCTTAAAGATGTCTTCGTCTTTAATCCTCACTTGATGATATCTAGACCTTAAATCTATTTTCGAAAACACCATGGCTCCACGTAGTTGATCAAATAGATCATCTATGCGAGGCAACGGATATTGATTTTTGATGGTCATATTGTTTAACTGACGGTAATCTATGCAAAGTCACATAGTTTCGTCCTTCTTCTTGACGAAGATGACAGGTGCCTGCGAGGGAGACACACTTGGTTGGATATACTTTTTATCAATTAATTCTTTTAATTGAGATTTTAATTCATTAAGTTCCAATATGTTCATTCGATACGAGGCCTTTGAGCTAGGTACTGCACCTGGTACCAGCTCAATAGTGAAATCCAATTCCCTTTTCAGAGGTAATCTCGGAATCTCTTCTGGGAATACATCAACATATTCTTTTAAGACTTGCATGTCTTCCACTTTTAACTTATCTATTTTAATTTTACTTTCTTCATCAGTTATTGTTACTGCATAAGCTTTACATCCCTTTCTAACAGCTCTTTTAAGTTGTAAAGCAGAAATATGCCTTACAGTAGTTTTTCTAGGAATTCCTTTAACACTTACTGGTTTTTCATCATTGTTTAAGCATGTGAAAGTTTTATCATAACAATTTAGAATTACTCTATGTTGTTCTAACCAATCCATACCAATCAGCAAATCATAAGAACCAAGTGGCAAAACATTAAGTTTAACAACAGTTTTAAATTTATCCACAACTATTGCACACTCTTTAACAAAACAAGCTACTTTTCTTTTAGCACCAGTGGCTAACTGAACTAACCATGAATTATCAAACTTATCAACAGATAACTTACATTTTTCGACTGTTTGGGGTGCAATATAACTGAGACTAGCTCCTAGATCAATCAAAATAGTTATAGGGGTCTGATTTATCATACCTTCTACTTTCATCATGGAAGTCTGATATTCAGCTTGTCGGTTCTCCAAGGCTGCATTGATTCTAGGCATGCTCCTTGCTAGTTCCCCAACGGGCATCTCTTCCTGTATGGTATGAATATTGATAACAATCTTCTTCTGGTTTGGACAGACTGAAGCATAGTGTGGGCCATTACACTCCCAGCACTTGATAGGCTCCTTGCGCTCAAAGTTCTTGGTAAAATTTCCATGATTATTTGCAAATTCCTTACCTTTAGAATTATTCTGATTGTTGGGTGTATTGTTCCTATTTCCTTGGAAGTTCTTGTTATTAGGATAATTTTTGGCCTTATTGTTCTTAAAATTTCTGTTAGGCACAAAACCCTTCTTCTTTTGTTCAAACTGATTATTATTTTTCTTAGCTTTCCAGTTGGCCAAGCTTTCTTTCTTCCGATTCTGCTCAAAACAGAAGTTAGCATTTCTCATAGCTTCCTCCAAGGTCTTTGCGTTATCATATTCAATTCTATATTTAATATGATAAGGTAGATAGCTAAGGAATCGCTGTACCTTTGGTTTTTCATCTACAAGGTATGGTACATACTTAAGTAGACTTAAGAACTTGCTATTCAGATCCTTCATTGTCATTGAACCTAACTTCAGTTCATAAAACTCTTTGGCTCTCTCCTCATAATACTGCTCAGACAGGAATTTATTTTTGAAATACCTCTTAAAGGTACTCCAGTTAACATCTTTGTCTTTTATACCCTTAACTCTTTTTAAGTCCTGCCACCAAATGTCAGCCTTTCTTGAGAGGTTATATATAGTCATTCTAGCCTTTAACTGGTTAGGATAATTATATATTTGGAAGTACTTCTTCATCCCAGATAACCAGAATTCAGCTTCCTCCCCCTTCTCAGTCTCTCCATTAAAGGTTGGTGGTTTTATCTTTTTGAATTCCTAGGAAATTTCCTCATAAGGTTTGTATTTACTCTTTTTAGTGTACAAATTATCATCACTACTGTCACTGATAGTATGATAATTTCGTTGTTCACCAAACACTTCAGAAGACGAACTACTTTCAGTTTTTGTATGTTTCATCTTTTTAGATTTACGTTGATGACTGGCATCTTCTAATTTCGATATTCTAGCCCTACCCTTAGTTTGAAACTTTTCAGTTAGGATCTGATTCAGCTCTTCTTGAGCCCTCAGAATCCTTTCATTTTCTCGCTTTACGGACTTCATTTCAGTTTTTAAGTCTTTTACAGTTTGTAACAACTCTGAGGAATTGGTAGTTAAATCCTCTGGTATAGGATCTCTTGGTAAATTTCCTGTTTCAGTAGTCGGAGACTCCTCCTCTGCATACTCTTACAGCCCTTCCATACCTGCCTGTTAAACTTCAGAAAACAATTCTCTGTTGAATAAAATTTAAAATAAAGTACGTCAGCACAATAATTTAATTTACCGTTTCATGAAAGCTAGTTGGGCTTCATCAAGGCCTAGTGTTTGAACCTTGTGCTCTGATACCACATGTCAAAACCCCAAATTTTCACAAAAATTTAAAATTTTGAGATAACAACAAATGCTAAAACCTGCATTCTACTAACAGCTAAAGGTTAGCAATAAAAGAAACATTCAAGTTATTAGTTTTACAAAATCTTAATTATGTTAATTCAACAGTTCAATTTGTAACAAGAATAAGATTTACTTGCGTATTGTTTTATTTCAGTTTACTGATGAGTCTCTTCATGTCAAGTAGGTGGAATCTAACTTTTGAATCCGGGGCTTACTTAGCAATTGTGCTAACGCAAAAGATTACTGGTTCTTACAGGTTTACAGGTATGATCGAACGAGTACGTTTTAAAAATTCTTAAAGTATCCAGCAGTGTTTTATTTGCAATTATAAAGCTTAGTAATTAAGCTTCTAAATTTTAAACAGCTTCCGTGAGGTAAAACCATTTGGCTTCCTTCAGTTTTTCTTGTAATAAAGTTTAGAAGTACGTAGCGACAGTAAGATATGTTTGCGACTCTAAAATTATAATCTCAGTTACAAAGTACTTCTACTTTAGTGTGCATAACTTGCAATGTTATAATGGTTGTTTTGTCAGTATGTAAACAATAATATATTATCTTATCTGTGTAACAACTGTTCAACATTTCGCTTCTGCGAGGAAACTTACAGCCTTTAACCTTCTTGTCGTTACAAGTTTGATTTGTGCTAACAACAAAAATAAACCATAATGCTTTCTCACATAAAATCAATGTTTGCCTATACTTTTTAACTTCATGCCGAACCATGTGGTTCTAATAAATCTGGACTCAAGTAGGATCATTCCTATTCAATTTCTTAATTTTCTATGATACTTCTCTTGTATTAAATTACTGTTTACAATCAGTCTTTCTGAGATTGATGCCTTCGAAACAGGTCGACTTTCTAGCTATTTTGTATAATTCTATGATGACGACGATGGTGATGATGATGTTCATGATGTTGATGGTGATGATGATGATCATGTTGTTGATGATGATGAGGAGGAGGAGGAGGATGATGATGATGAAGATGATGATGATGACGACGATGGTGATGATGATGTTGATCATGATGACGACGATGGTGATGATGATGTTCATGATGATGAGGAGGAGGAGGAGGAGGAAGGCGATGCTGCTGATGAGGATGAGGATAGTGATGATGATCGATGATCAATGATCATGGTGATGATGAGGATGAGGATGGTGATGATGATCAATGATCAATGATCATGGTGATGATGAGGATGAAGATGGTGATGATGATGATGATGAAGGTGATGATGATGATGAGGATGAGGATGATGACGATGATGATGATGATGTTGATGTTGATGATGATGACGATGATGGTGATGATGATGTTCATGATGTTGATGGTGATGATGATGATCATGTTGATGATGATGATGAAGATGATGATGATGATGATGACGATGGTGGTGATGATGTTGATCATGATGACGACGATGGTGATGATGATGTTCATGATGATGATGATGATGATGATGAGGAAGGTGATGCTGATGATGAGGATGAGGATGGTGATGATGATGGATAATGGATGATCATGGTGATGATGAGGATGAGGATGGTGATGATGATCGATGACCGATCATCATGGTGATGATGAGGATGAGGATGGTGATGATGATGATGATGACGACGATGATGACGACGATGGTGATGATGATGTTCATGATGTTGATGCTGATGATGCTGATCATGTTGATGATGAGGAGGAGGAGGAGGAGGATGAAGATGATGATGATGATGATGGTGATGATGATGATGTTGATCATGATGACAACGATGGTGACGATGATGTTCATGATGATGATGATGATGATGATGAGGAAGGTGATGCTGATGATGAGGATGAGGATGGTGATGATGATTGATGATGAGGATGATGACGAGGATGAGGATGAGGATGAGGATGGTGATGATGGTGATGATGATGAAGATGTTTCTGATGATGAGGAGGAGGAGGATGAGGATGGTGATGATGGTGATGATGATGGCGATGATGATGATGATGATGACGATGATGTTGATGATGATGATAATGATGAGGATTATGTTGTTGATGATGATGATGACGATGACGGTGATGATGATGTTCATGATGTTGATGGTGATGATGATGATGATGATGATGATGACGCTGGTGATGGTGATGTTGATGGTGATGTTGATGATCATGTTGATGATGTTGATAATGATGTTGATGTTGTTGTTGATGATGATGATGATGATGATGATCATGGCGATGTTGATGATGATGATCGATGATCAATGATCATGGTGATGATGAGGATGAGGATAGTGATGATGATTGATGACCGATGATCATGGTGATGACGAGGATGAGGATGGTGATGATGATAGATGATCAATGATCATGGTGATGATGAGGATGAGGATGGTGATGATGATGATGATGAAGGTGATGATGATGATGAGGATGATGATGATGATGATGATGATGTTGATGTTGATGATGATGACGATGATGGTGATGATGATGTTCATGATGTTGATGGTGATGATGATGATCATGTTGATGATGATGATGATGAGGAGGAGGAGGAGGAGGAGGATGATGATGAAGATGATGATGACGATGACGATGGTGATGATGACGTTGATCATGACGACGACGATGGTGACGATGATGTTCATGATGATGATGAGGAGGAGGAGGAAGGTGATGCTGATGATGAGGATGAGGATGGTGATGATGATTGATGACCAATGATCATGGTGATGATGAGGATGAGGATGGTGATGATGATCGATGACCAATGATCATGGTGATGATGAGGATGAGGATGATGATGATGATGTTCATGATGTTGATGAGGAGGAGGAGGAAGGGGATGCTGATGATGAGGATGAGGATGGTGATGATGATGATGATGAAGGTGATGATGAGGATGAGGATGATGATGATGATGATGATGATGTTGATGTTGATGATGATGATGACGATGGTGATGATGATGTTCATGATGTTGATGGTGATGATGATGATCACGTTGATGAGGAGGAGGAGGAGCAGGAGGAGGAGGAAGATGATGATGATGATGACGATGGTGATGATGATGTTGATCATGTTGATGACGATGGTGATGATGATGTTCATGATGATGATGAGGAGGAGGAGGAGGAAGGTGATGCTGATGATGAGGATCATGATGGTGATGATGAGGATGAGGATGATGATGATGATGATGATGACGACGACGATGGTGTTGATGATGTTCATGATGTTGATGGTGATGATGATGATCATGTTGATGATGAGGAGGAGGAGGAGGAGGAGGAGGAAGATAATGATGATGATGACGACGGTGATGATGATGTTGATCATGATGACGACGATGGTGACGATGATGTTCATGATGATGATGATGATGATGAGGAAGGTGATGCTGATGATGAGGATGAGGATGGTGATGATGATCGATGATCAATGATCATGGTGATGATGAGGATGAGGATGGTGATGATGATCGATGACCAATGATCATGGTGATGATGAGGATGAGGATGGTGATGATGATGATGATGAAGGTGATGATGAAGGTGATGATGATGATGATGATGGTGTTGATGATAATGATGAAAATGATGCAAACTACAATGCGCACGCATTTGGATTTTATAAATCGCATGCGCGTTTGGCTTTACTAAATTGCGCACGCGTTTGGCTTTACTAAATTGCACTCGCGTATTGGTTAAATTCAAAAAAAAAATCTCACCAAATGACAATGCCGAG